>JNBR01000103.1:0-10385 GCA_002081595.1 Achlya hypogyna | reverse complement strand
GGATTTCTGTGGACCACGGCGAGGAGGCCGCGCCCGAGCCAAGTCGCTCATTCTGCAATTTGCGCCGAACCACCACCATGGTTGCCAATGCCACAGTCATCGCCGCGCCGGCCTGGCCTGCCACCATGAGCGACGTTCAGGCCGCGACGATCGTGGGTCTCCCGATCCTCTCACTCGTGCTCATCTACGTCTTCCTCCGCATTGTGTGGAAGCCCGTCGAGGCCACCAAGGCTGAGTCGCTCCCTCTCCAGACCAAGGATGCCGAGCCCGTTGCTGCCGCCATCGAGGAGGGTGAGGTCGCTGGCGACTACGAAGCTCCGTGGACGCAGACGTTCGATCTCGTGTTCACGATTGGTCTTGGCCTCTACCTTGTGGTGCTCCTTGTCCTCACGTACTTCTACCACGTCGAGTACTTCACGACGCCCGCCTTCTGGTACTCGCAGATCCCCAAGGTGCTCTGCATGATGTTTGTGTCGCTCCTTGGTGGTCTTATCTGCCGCGCCTACTGCGATGTCGACGAGAAGGGCTACATCATCACCAACAAGAACTCGGCTTTCAAGGTCAACTACACTCGTAAGCTCCAGCATTTTGCCGCCTACATGGTGCCCCTTGTGATCCACACGAGCTTCTCGGGCCCGCTCGCTCTTGCTTGGGGTGATCTCTTCACGATGATCGGCTTCTTCGTCCTCATCAAGCCTATCCGTGAGGCCAGCAAGTTCTTCATGCTCCAGTTCAACTCGCTTGACCGCCCCGAGGACCGCCCCAACACCCTTCTTTGGATCATTGCCGGCAACATTGCCCCCGGCCTTTTCATCCTCATGTTCTTCAAGTGGCTCTTTGCCTCGAACGGCGACCTCGTCTTCATCATTGTGTTCATCACGGGCATTGGTGATGGCCTCGCTGAGCCCGTCGGCATCATGTGGGGCAAGCACAAGTACAAGACCCGCGCTCTCTTCTCGACCCGCAAGTACACGCGCTCGTGGGAGGGCTCGGCTTGCGTCTTCCTTTCGGGCATGATCTTCCCTGCCCTCCAGTACGCCAACTTTGACAACTTCACTCAGGTGCTTACTGCTATGCTCATCCTGCCCCCCACGATGGCTTACGCCGAGGCCATCGCGCCCCACACCATGGACACCCCCGTGCTCATGGTTGGTTGCGGTATCATCCTGTACGCCATCACGACGTACTTGTAAATGTACATGTTGACTAGAGACCTTTAAAAATAAGCATTTTAAGTGCTTTTTCCCGGATTCGATTTTTTACTGTTTTTTCGAACAGCCAATCACAGACGGTCTTTGCAATTCCGTTTTGCGATCCCACCAATCGCATGCCAGGACGAACTCGATCATCCGAGGGTGTCGGGATCAGGTTGCTTCATTTGTGTCAGGTCGACAAGCGGCGACAAGCCATTTGAACAAAGACATTGTGCTTGATGAGCGACCCTTTTGCACACAAGGCATTACGGGGAAGTGCTGCAGGTGCTTGGGGTTGCCGAAAAGTTTTGGATGCAAGAATGGGCCTGTGCACTGGAGCGTCCAGCGTACTCATTTTCGTGTGGAAAGCAGACGCCCACACAATCGTTCGGAGGGATATGTTTGGTCGCCCGATCACCTCAGTCGCGGTATAAAACTGAGCCAAAAGCACGCGATCGGTAGCTGTCCAGAAGTATCCCACCAAAGACGGTCAGTGCAGAGTATTTCGCAAGATCCCCATGATTATCACCGTTTCTCGCGAATCCTGCAAAGGAGCCAGAGACACAAACTTCATGGCGCTGTCAATTACCAGCCCCACTTCGCCATCGCGTTGTGTGATGATTGGGGTTGGGTTATACTTATATCGTCCAAAACTAAATGATGTAAAAGGTTTGATTTAAGATGTGCGGTTGTGGTTGCTACCGGCATTTGCGAATGACGGTGATAAATATGCTGTTCAAGCGAAATACTTCAGGAGTACTCGTCCGTGCAAGCTGAACTGCGTGCCTTGACGAGGGTGCCAAGTTGAGGGTTATTACCGCTTTTGTTTGTCGGTCGATGTGAGGTTTGCACTATTTTGGCTCGCAGACCTTGTCGTGGCACACCAAGTTTGGGCTGATGAAACGTGGCGAGCCAACAGCGGCTCGTCACAATGTATTATCCCATGATGTCAGCACACCACGCACCAGACTTGCCAATCAAGAGGGCGACGGCGGTAGTCATTGTTAGCTTTATGAACAGAAGCCAAGAGGTACGTGTCTCTGCGAGTAAATCGCTATCGCAACGATGATTCATGTATTTATAGGTTAATGTCTGAGGCCGTGGAGTCTTTGGAAAAAATATAAGTGATCTCCCAAAGACAGAATAATCGGATTGGCACCGTCGCTCAACCAAGCCAGCCAAGCGTTGCTTGACGAGTACTTTTCTCGCGTCCTCGTCCATACTCTATGCATTGCTGTTTTATTGCCGACGTGGTACTCGAAATCTTCAGAAACGACGAACCCCTTAGCATTTATAAGTGGTATGACTTACCCCATCCCCGCGTCTTCCAACTCGGCAACAACGTAATTCTCGTAGTGCATCATCGCAAGGTAACCTTATCACAAGCTATTTCAATTTTATGAAGTGTCCTCCAGGGGAGGATGTCCATGCGTCTGCGTCGATTTGGTCAATTTTTGTTTTACGGATTGAAGTCGAAAACGATTCCATCCAACAGCAACTAACTACTTCGATCGAATTAACTTTCGGAATACTAATAAATCCACCAATATGAATAGATGTATCGCATTAAATGAATAAAAACAAAATTCCACTGAACAACATTTAAATTAGAGCTGATGAAATGATTTAAATTCCTTTGAATCAATATATAGATCAAGTCATAAAATAACGCCCCGGCCATCAAAAATTGTTGTTGCGTGGGACATCCGGATGATTTCAGCGTTATCCGGATTTCGTCTTGGCCAGACATTTTCCCTTTGTCGTCAAGAGCAACCTCGAGCATGATGATGTCCTTGCGCCGCCTTGCCGTCGCGTCGTCCCGCCGGGTACGTTCATGGATGCACGAGCTATCGTTGCTCAATGGGCCATGTGGCCGCGGGTAGATGAGCGTTCGTGCGTTCTCCTCGGTGCCGACGCCGTCGGTGGCCTCGCTCATTGAGCCCGAGATGAAGATCAGCAGCCAGTACATTGGCGACTTCCCCGAGCAGAACGAGGCCAACAACTTTGAGGTCAACTGGAGCTTGGCGGACGACGACATCACGCCCCGTCACAACTGCTACCGCAACCGTTCGCTCGCGACCCTTGCGCAGGTGTCAGGCACCTTCCCGCTCCCCGTGGAGGCTCCGGCCACGATCACCCTCGAGGAGGCGCATCCCGCTGCCTTCCTTGATCTCTGGTATACGACTCTACGTGGTCTTAGACCACTCATGCTCCCATGCCCAGGAACGAAGTGACGGAGGAGTTCAGCCATGTGTCGGACCTGTATGTCCATGACGGCGCCGTTGGTGCCCTCGCTGCTCTTCGCACGCAGATCCGCGTCATCTCGGACTCACCCGCGCTTGCCCACGCCTTGTCCAACCTGATCGTCGCCGTCCCCACGATCAAGAACCCCCACACGGTATGCCATGCAACTCTAAGGTTTCAACGTGCTTACTCGCCATTCTTAGCCCCGCCCGATTCTCGTCGTTGTTCAAACCGCGACGGACAAATCGTCGTTCTCGTACAACATCGATGTCAACGAAGATGGCTTCGAGCAGGCCAAGGTTGGCGAGACACCGCTCCCACGAGATCCCTGAACCCCGCTGTAGATCGTTGTCCGCGGCTCGCAGGTCAGCCTCGGCCAGATTCAGGACGCCATCCTCAAGGTCAAGGCCCAGCTCGATGTACGCTTTGGCCACTGCTTTACTTTGCACTGACGCGGCACCGTAGGCTGAGACCCCGGCCAACCTCGCGCTTGCCTGTGACGTGCTTACGACCGCCGATCGCGCGTCGTCCACGCTTGTCTTCAACGCGTCGGCCGCATGGCGCAGCAAGCAGACGGGCCTCCACGCGGCCCACGGCGCCATTTGGCACCCCGAGCACGGCGTGACTGGCGCCTTCGAAGGCGCCGTCGTGGCCACGGCCAGTGTCGCGCCCAAGGCTACGGCCCTCAAGCGCCACAAGGCGTACCCGCTCGCTGTCACCAAGGAGCTCAGTGTCGTATGTCGCGGCTGGCCGCGTTCTTCAGCTCATCGTTCGTCGACGTAGGTGCGCGTGCCGGCGGCCACCGTCGTGGGCCACCCTGCCACCGCCGTCGTGCTCGACAAGGCCGACAAGGAAGTGTCTGTCGCTGAGTTCGTCAAGCTCGTGAATGGCACGGAGGCCCTCGCCGCCGCCCTCGAGGTGCCATCAATCGGCGTTTCATGCAGCGTCTGACTGTTGAGTTTGTAGGCGCACAAGACCAAGTGCCTCGTCAAGAAGGCCTAAGTGATGGTTTCAATCAACACAAATCGTATGGGGACGCAAACTTGTAAGATGTCATTTTAAGACGTATGTACAGCAGACACGTGCGGAGCCGCTGGTGGACGATCACAGAGAGGCCAAAGCCGCGGTGGGCCCGCATGGGCTTCGGTCTACGTCAACTGTGATGCCTGGCTCGATTGGGCGATTGATCGGAGCTCTAAGGTGCAGCACCTGGTCAAGTTTTAGTGGATTGTGAGAAGCCCTATTGCCTTGAGCGTGCCAAGTCGGTGCTAGAGCCTTTCACGGCCTTTCTGCGGTTGCAAGTCCTGTTTCGGTATGGACTCAATCTCGTTTGTGTCTTGGAGAGTACGTGGAGTTGGATTGTAGCTCGTGCTAAGCATCCGAAGCTGTGTCCTCGCAGTCGCGTGTCGCTGAGCTGCCGCCGCTGCTGCTGAGCAACGGATCTAACTCGTCGACTAGTTGGGAAAACCGAGCAGATGGATGTAGAAGTGACAAGGTTTAGTGTGCACATAAGGCAATTAGGCGTTCTTCGCAACGACCTTCTCGACGAGAGCATTGAGCTCCGTGAACCGCGTCATCTTGCTCTGCCAGGAATCCGGAATCGGCGCGTCGTTGGCGGCTGCGGCCACGGCACCGATGAAAATGGACCGTCCGCAGTTGTCGCCACCCGCGAGAATGTTCTTTTCAATCGACGAGACGAACTGGCCATCGGCAAGAAGCGCGAACAGACCGCTTTGAAACGACCCCGGCAGCGGGCACGACTTGCCGTACTTGGCAACAGCGGCATGCACGTCGGAGGCCGTGGCGGCGTCATCAAGGACGCCCTGAATAAGCGTCTGAACGGCTGCGTCGACGCGGGAGTCGTTACGCGCGGTCACGATCGCATCCTTGATCGTCGCTTGCTTGGTGACGACGGCGTCGAGGATCACAGCACCTGCGACAGCGACATCGATGGCCAACGGCGTCGTTTGGTGGACGAGCACGGCCTGCCGCACGATATCCAGCAGCTCGGGTTTGCCGGCGTACCGCGCAACGAGCAGTGGCACCTTATTCAGCCCATGAGAGTCGTCGTTGGGGCCTGCAAGGTGCGGGAATTTCTTGCCTTCGGCGGCACGGGCCACAAACTCACGCATAACACCGTTGAGCCGACCAGTGTATGCCTGCATGGCCGCCAGCGAGATGTTTGAAAAGGTTTCAGCATCAAAGACCGGTGCGTCCGCGAGGTGCTGCAGCAACGGTACGATTTCGTCGCCATACGGCGACAAGGCGCCCTCAGTATAGTTGTAAAACTTATTGGCCGGCGGCGACAAGAAGGCCGGGTTCTGCCCCGCGACGCGCGCCACAAGCTCCGCGTCGTCGTAGATCCAGTGCAATGGCATACTGGCGGCGTCGCTTACAAGCGACGCAATGGCGGCAGTAGCGGCGCGGCGCTGAACAATGGACGACATTCCTCGGCGATGGGAGCAATTGCAAAATGATCCGAAACGCAATCTTTTGCCAGCCCACACTATTAGGCAACATTCAAATTCACTAAAATAGTGTGAATGAGTTAATTACAGGGAATCAATTACTCGTCTTGGAGTGAGCATTCGCGATCTGCCCATGCAAATAACAAGGGCACGAACTCGGTCCAAGTCTTGGCAGGCTTTATGCGGCCAAGCCTTTCGTTTGTAGGCCTCGAATTCATGCAGGCGCGCTGGCCTATCGTGACTGCGAATAAAAAATCATCAGAGGAGTTCGTCGGACTTCACAGGATTTTCTTCGGCAACCATTTTATTAATAATTGCTAGACGTGAACTGCATTGCTGTACAACCTTGCTATCTCGACTTGCACTAGCAGTACAGAAGTTGTTGGTTGAGTTTATTACTAGCAGTACGTATGGAAAACTACATGCCAGTTAGTGGGGGACACGTCACTTTTGCCGTCAAAACTAGTCTCAAATACTGACTGAACAGCAGACAATCAGCGATTTGACTCAGGCGCAGTGCGTGACACCTTATTCGTTGAACCCACTTACTACTCCGTGCGGAAATAAAATGCACAGAGCAAGAAGTTGAAGTGCGGAAATGAATGCACATAAGATTTTAACCAATAGGATGGCTTTCATTTCAGGATAATGGCCAATCAGGCAGAACTCGCGCGGGCTATCTCTGCGTCACAGATCTCGATGGCCTTCTTCGAGCACTTGAATATATTGGGAAGGAGCCCTTGCTTGCGCTTGCCGCGCTTGTTAAGGTGCGGTATCTTAACCTCGTTGCCGCCGCGCCAAAGCATCGCCTGATGGAGGACCGTTTGTAGCGTGATAAAAGTATTGTCAAGGACAGTCCGGTCAAGCTCAACAAAACTCTTCTTCACGCTGCGGAGGAGAGAATCCACGCACGAGCTTTTTTTTATAATGCAGAGTCTGAATAGCCCTAAAGTACCCTAAGTCTAGAATGTTACAGTCGGGAGAGTTTGGCGGTTGCGGCCGAGCTACTATGGCGCCCCAGCCTTCATTGCTTGCGCCGTTTGCGAGCACGCTCTCGAGCACGCCAACATACGCTGGGGCGTTATCCTCTTGCAAAATGATACGCTGACCAGGAGTGGGTCAGCTCGCAACAATAGCAGGAATCACCTTGTCGCGTAGCATTTTGCCGTATACTTTCTTAGTCACCGATACAGGCTCGATTGTGCCTTGCGGGCGCCGTGACGACGAGCGTTTAGCGGTGACTTCTTCAACAAACGGCCATATCCCAATCTAACAGCACATGGCCAAGCATTAGCAATCGTACAAGCGGCAAAAATCTGACCTTGCCGTCGAAATCGCCACGCGGGCGGGCTACGGCGCAGATCAACATGATCTTCAGCACGTGGGACTTGTGGCGCGTCTTTCGTACAGGTGCTTCTTCGTTGTCAAGTAGGCACATCTTTTGGTTGATTTCAAGCAGGTTGAACCACTTTTCATCGATTTGAACCGTGTTGTACATGCTGTCGAAGATAAACCCGCATGAGTCACCGTAGCTCGTTAGAACGTGCTGCCGTGCGAAGATAAGTCGCTGAACACGGTTGGCGTCCGAAATGGTTGGCTTTACTTGGTTTTTGCTCTGCCGCAATTTTTGCTCGGCTCTCAGGCGGCGTACCTGCCACACGGTAACGCCTGCCTTTGTTGCAATACTGAGAAGCGATCTGCGCTCCTCCTGGGGCACATTCTTGATTGCAGCACGGACTACCTCATCGCTCATTTTCTTGCGACCGCACAGCGCGCGGGCGCTGCTGAAGTCGATTTTGTTGCCCCGAATAGCTGAGCTTTTCCGTGGTGCCAGATGTCTGATACGACCCGGCGGTCGAAGCCGAGGTCCGCGGCTTCTTCTGCGAACGTGCCGCGCGGCAGCTCAATGCCGATGGCTTTCTGCAGCATGCGGCAGAAGATGCGGTTCTTCTCGTTGGGTGTCATGGCTGTGTAGCGCCGCGTGCAGATCTCGCTTAGTTCCATCATGTCCATGGCTCTAGTTGAAAAATGGAACACCAGTAGGCGCAGGATAATAAGTTGGCGCGATTTATCTGGCTCGGTCTAGGGTTATGTGGGCCAATAGAATTAGCGAATTTTATTACTTCATTGTCGGGATTGGAGGAAATTTTGGTATCGTTTACGTGCCATCTCGACGAACTTCCACTGGACGCAGCTCCTTCATCTGTCAACCAATGAGCCCGTTCATTTAGCTATTGTATACTCAATGCGACGCTGCAGCTCCCTGCCAATTGGCATCGCCCAATTCGCCTCCAGTGTTGTTACTGGTCCGGTAAAACGCTGTGTACATTTCATTTCCGCATGGAGTAGTACATTCTAGCGATTAACGCCATACCATGATTGTGTGACACAGTCGTCTTACGATATTCCACTCAGATTTGATACCCTTTGAAGCACGATACATCCGCTGTCCTCTTGAGATAATCCTGTCCAAATTGATACTGCTTCATTCGCCATATTTCTTGAAACAATCACGGGACCACGCTAGATGCTAGTCATCGCAGGAAGCACGAAGGACTAAAATTTCACAAACTTGTTCACACTAAAAGAGCAACTACCAGAGCGATGACGACTCGCGTGCGCCTGACAGAGCGCCAGAGGAGCAAGTCCGAGGGTACAAGTGTAGCAATCCTACGGTAACACAAAATGTGCTTGCGCATTGGATTCGCAACGAGTTCAAACTGGCAAAAGCACCAAGTCGTCTCACAATCATCCCCACGTGCTCGCAACAAGCAAAGGCTAGGTGCAAAAACACTCCAAGATGCCCCGTCTAAGGAGCTGGACGACGAGGTGTTGCGCTGGTTACGACTCTTTTTTATTGATTCCCTCTTTTTCTTTATAATTGTGCCCTCTACGTTTTGCACGGAAAGTGTTTTTTTTAAGCCAAATTTGGGACGCCGGCAAAATATAGGTTGTTTGCGGCAGCAAGGTTATCACAGGCAGCCGGCAGCAGTCAAAGCCTTAACGGAACCTAGCACTGACTGCGTAGCGTACATGGCGTGAAGGCAGAAGCCGCCATATTGGTCGTGACTTATGAGCTCGCGGAATCAGGTCTTCCTCGCGTTACTCGCCTACTTTTCCAGAAATAAAACAGAAATACGTAAGGACAACGACGAGGTACCATAGGTCCGGAGATAGTGCGAGCGACAGTGCTAACAAAACTGTTACTACACCAATTCCACTTTAATTTGGCCATTTGTCCGATATATTTGGCCAAACCCCACTATATTTTGCCTAGTGTCCACTTAATTTGGCCTAGCGTTCAGTATATTGTGCCAAACGTCGGGTATATTATGCCAAGTGTCAACTACATAGTGCCAAACGCCAAATATATTTGGCCTAGCGTCACTTATATTTAGTCATCCGTTGAAAAAATTACAAAATTACGCGAATCGTCGGTAAAACCGCAACACTCAATACGCAGGCCGCTAATGACCGCTGCGAAGGCTGTGACCCACTGCGAGCACGATCGCTGGACGATTAAGCGCCGACCTCCATGTCTTCGAGGTGCATAGCTCGTTCGTACATGTACATCCGTCCCGGGTGTGCGCCCTACCGGTGCAGGCGACGAGGATCAAGGCCTAATTTGTTCAATTCATGCCCATATCGATAGTATCGTCTTGGCTACAGAGTGCTCCTTGGCCGAGCACAATATCTCCCACAGCCACGAGTTAGCGCTTGGCATGGAATGCGCCACACACGCGAGTGCTGTAGGCAAAGCCCTGCACCAAAATTCCGACGATGATATGGAGGAATTCGCCCTGTTGTGGCGCGGCACGTGTGAGTGGAGCACGCTGCCCTCGGATGCCACGGATCTTACGCCGCGCCGTGATCAAGTTGAAATGGGTTTCGTCGATCTATAGATACGAGCTTAGTTGAAACTCGTGATTTCGAGTTGTTGCCGAGCAAACGCCGCGCTTGGCCTTATACGAGAGTTCGTCGCATTGAGCTCATAGTGCACGTTCTTGTACATAAACGCCAGTTTGCAAGTGCGTTGAAGATCGTCGTCTTGCCAATAACGACCGAGCTCGGGGCCTGTCGAGGGTCGTCTAACAGTCCTGCTCGACGAATGTGCAAGCAGTCGCTATGTAGTTGTTGGAGATTTGGTCAACGATTTCCCCACACTTTTCAAGACCAGCTCGTCGGCTAGAACGTAGTTCTGTGCGGAGCTCGATGTCATTTGCTGGTGCGACTGCCTCCCAATCTCGTGGAGGGTCAGCTGCATAATGGTTGGGCCGCGTGGCCAACAGGGTTCGCTAGCTCGCGCAGCGGCGGCGTGGCGGACAGGGGCTCGATCGGCTCCTCGTCCATCCTCTCGCATCTTGACGCCACTTCTTTCTCCGAAATGATTCTCAGTTCAAAGATCTCAACGTATTTTTTTATTTTTTTATTTTTTTATTTTTTCAACTGACTAACATGTAAATATAAGTGACGCCAGGCC
>JNBR01001526.1:0-12567 GCA_002081595.1 Achlya hypogyna | reverse complement strand
GGTGGACAAAGTCGATTTCAGAGACCGCAGTTGGCCAACAATATCTGTTTCAGTCATCCATAAATTTGGGTCCAAATAGAAGCGCATAGCAAGTACAATACTATTTCTTGATGTACTCAGGGCACACCAAGCCTAACCACTCAGTTCACATGCCAAACCATTCAAGCATCGTTTGCATGGGCACCACTTCGACCACTGATCATCAGGCACCCCAAGTCGTCGGTACCAAGCGCCGCAAGGCAACTTTCCGTTTTCGTGCGGGCGCGGACGTTGATTTACTTAAGGAAGTCATTAACATACAGCCTTTCGATGTACCGTTCGGCGAAACGACGAGCCGTTGGGGCACAGTGGCCGTAAACCTCAGCGCTATTTAAGGTGAGGGCTATGTACTACCAAAGGCATGCCACACACGATTTGGCGATCTCGCGCAAGCATCCAATGACCAGCAAATGGACGCGCTGCGGGCGTCGGATACCGAAGAAGAGTGTTAAGAGCGCGAGCAACTCCTTCAAGACATCGTCGATCTGGTAACATTATACACGTCGCGATTTAAAACGAGTTGTGTCTCATTGTTGCATCAAGATTGTCGAGGCGGCCAAAAGACGCAAGCTGGAGAAGACGCAGAAAAAGATGAAGCTTGACAAGCGAGAATCCGACGGCGAGAAGCTCCGGGATGCGGCCATGGTGTCGCTCAAGCACAAGTCGAACTCGACCAGCGACGAATCAGGATGCACTTCGAAGGAAGCCCCAACTAAGCATCACCGTGCACAAGACTCGCTCAGTCACGACATGGTCATTTTGAGGTCTCTAGACGTAGCCAATGCTTTGCGTGCCAATGAACTAGCATACAACCGCGAAAAGCTTGCACTCGATGCGAAACGGCTCGAGCTTGATCGTGAAGAACGAGCGGCTCGCTTCCATCTCGAGCTCCCTGAGCCCACGCTTGTGCGACATGTGATATTATATTTGTGCAGAGGCGGGAGCTGGTGTGGTTGCCGCCAACGGGGGAGCCGCTGCAGACTCCACGGCAACTGGTGAAATAACCCGCGATTAGGATTGCATTTCTTCCGACGCCGTCGCGTACCGCCTAGGCCGGGGGCGCGGGGTCGTCGACGGGATTGCGGGCACCGGCCGTTTTTTAGCCTTGGCCGCAATGGCCAGCGCATCGAGATCGATGCAGTAGGGTGACGTGCCGTTGCGGTCGCGCAGTGCGAAGTTGCCGGACGCATCCTTGATAAAGACTGTGTGGAAACGTCAGTTGAAGTGGAGCCGCGACACGGGGTGGCATGCTATAAGGGCCTGTTCGGAGCGCATTTTGCGCCAGCGTGTTTTGGCGCCTGGCCAATCAAATTCATTTCCAGCGTGTTTGGAGCGTGTTGTGCCCTAAATGGAACCGGAAGAGGTCGTCTGGACCGCATTTTGACATTTTATCGACTCTGATTGGTCTGAATAAAAGTAATGAGTAATCATGAAAGCTATGAGGGGATATGCTAGGCCATGACATTGGGCGAATACGAGGGGACCATCCAGTCTGACACTTTTGAATGCTCGACCTAGCACAGCTGGCCCCCATTGTCTGCTCTGTCGCCGCCCTTGCTGCCACGATCGCGCTCGTTGATGGCCGGACCCATCCCGCACCACCCCATGAACGATTTTGTGGGGCATGGCGCCTCTGTCTGACCGCAGGTCAAGGCCGATGCTTCATCGGACGCGTGGTTCAGGCGCTGCCTCCGATGCTCGCGAAAGACGTCTTCAGTATTGCCACCCGTCTTGCCGCGACTCTGGGAGAACGTGCACCCCGCTCTTCACCCAATGGCACACTTCGACATTGTTGACCGGGCGGCCGTTACTCTATACTAATTGACCCACTGTGACGGTCTCGACTGCGCGGCCCTCGTCTTTGGTATAAGCAAGACCAAGGCGTGCGACCACGTAATAGAAGTTCTTCACTTGCTTCAACGTGTCCATCTTTCTGCGACCGTAACTTTACCTACAACGCTGGCGGCATGGGGGCGTATAAGCGCTGGGTTCGAGGCCATCGTGGGCGTTCCGGGTGTCTTTGGTACCAATGATGGGTGCCTCGTCATGGTCAAGAGGTTACAGAAACACAAAGGCTGGTACTGCTGAAAAGGATTTCCGGCGTTCAACATGATGGCTATGGTCGACCATCAGAAGAGGTTTTTGCTCCACTCATTGCGCCCCGGGTTACAAAATCACCTCATGCTCTTCCAACATTCGATGTTTGGCGCGACTCGCGTCATCCCCGCGACCGGCCACATCGTGGCCGACGCCAACTACATCGTGCTCGAGCACGTTCTTACGCCGTATTCGATCGTTCCCAATATGGATCCCAAACAAGCCAAGTACACCCTCCTACACTCGCGCACGTGTATCGTCGTTGACCAAGCCATTGGGCTCTGGAAAAATAGGTTTAGAATTTTTAAAAAGCCACTGGAGATGCCAACGCCCGAAGCCATGTCGAGGGTGTTCAAAGGGACTCTTGTTCTCTACAACTGGATTTTAAAGTCGAGGGTGACTCTACCCAGTTTGCCACTTGCGACTGGATGCACGTCGGAGGCGATGCCTCACTGGAGGCAGACGAGTACCTTGTTGACAGTGATTTGGCTGCGATGACGGGTTGGGCAAGCATGGAGAGTGCATGCATACCTGCCCTCGTAGCCTCCGAGGCGGCCAGCATGCGTTATTGGTCGTCGCGAGTGAGGCCTGGGTCCATTGAGCGCAATTTCAATGTGACGCATGGTTACATTCCACTGCATATCTCTGGCCAATCGTAAAGCAACGTTAGATGTTTGCACAATCAAAGAAGTGCCTCAAGCCCACCATTGTTCCAGCGTAACTCTAGCGGTTGCAAGGGGTCAGCATGCTGAAAAAAACACGCTGGCGCAAAATGCGCTCTGAACAGGCTCTAAAGAGTGCGCGGAATTTCTGAGCACCGCAGCGCCACCCGGACAGAGTCCTCATAGATGATCGCTTGGGTGTTTCGATGGTTGGCGTACAAGATGGGCGCTCGTACCAGGTCGACAAGAACGTGGCGCAGCGCGGTGATGCCTTGCAGCTCGAAGTTGCCATGAACGTTCAGGTACGCGCGACCGCCTACGATGGCATTCTTCACGTACTGCATTGGGTGCTACGATGGCGCCGATCAATGGAGGGCTGTGCGTGTGAGTTGTACATGAGTCTAGCGCAAGAAAGTACGGTCATGCACTGATGATGGAGACCGTCTGGCCAAAGTCAGTAAGGATGAGAGTACATGGTTGTTGATATTTTGTGTGCATGTGCAGTGGTTGGTGTTGTGGGTAATGCGTGCGGATGCGGTGTGTGGTGTATGAGAGTAATGTTTAGAGTAGTATGCAGGTTGTGCATGGGTGGTGGGTCAGTGGTAGTAGATGATGCACCCATTTCTGACAATGATTTTCGATGTTAAGTTAAGGTAAATTACCTATGCCGCACGTTCAACCATGATTTTAAAATGCGGGAGCTTAAAAAGCCCAATTTCACCTAATATGACGCATTAGTTTAAATTCATAGAAGAGGGAATTTCCAGATGATTATTGACGACCCATTAGCTAAAATGAAGAAACAACGGTGACATAGCTCACGACACTGGATAATCCGTACGTACACGAAATTCCAAGCATAGAATTTTTTGGGTCTAGTATGTGCTGTCGTTTGGCGACATTAGTCATAATTAACATGCAGACTACCTAGCTCGTTTGTTGCACAGGTAATTTCCAAGTGTCGTAATATTGTTAGCCAAATTCTCTCTGCTTACTTAAATCAATTTTAAGGTACCAAGGCTTCTACAGTGGTTTTATGCTTCCACTAGTATCGGTAATAACGCTGGCTGTCTGAATATTTATTTCTAACGTAATTCACAGAAAGATCGCCGTGCATCGAAATCTCGCCACGGCTATCGACCAATCGCAGGAAGGCGCCAGATTCTCTAAAAACCGAGGTTCCGGGGAAGACAATCAATCATCCGGTATTTAGACACATCGTATCCAGTAGAGTTTAGTGGGAAGACGAAAGAAAGGCTCCAAAGCCATAGACGGATTATATGGCCCGCGAAGCTCCTCCAAGTTTCAATGGTCACAGTTCTTCGACGTGTAGGCTCCAGCAGTTTCTCCTCGCTCTTCAACTGGCTCAGTAGCCTACGCATGCGCCAGTACACGTCCAAGGACCGGTAGACTGCGATGGCTCATGTCCTGGATGGTGAAGCCGTTCCTGCCGCTGCCGCTCGGTAGTGCATCCCCATCCGAACCCTGCGCGATAATGTGCAGCGTGCGCACCTTGGCCCAGATGCAGTCGCTCGCCGTGAACTCCCGACGCCCATCTCCACCGAGATTGAAGATGACATCGCCGCATGGGTCGTCGGCCGCCAAGCGCGCGGCTACGTCGCGGGCGTCGCAGGTGCTCTCGCGGGCACGCAACTCGGTCACACCAGAGGGCTTCGCGCTCTTCCATACCAAACTCGAGCAGCAGATCCAGCTGCACAACCTCGATACGTCGCGCATTTTTAATATCAACGAGAGGGTCGCCCACAACCTCTGCATTGTCCTCCAGTGCCTGCCGGCGAACGCGACGCACCTCCTCCAGCCCCTCGACATCTGCGTGTTCTCGCCGTTAAAGAAACGCACCCGGCATGAAATCGAAGACTACATGGTCTCCAATGGTATATGCCAATATATATTGTCGTTGATATTACTCTCATGACTATTTGTAGACGGCGAAACCACGATTTCGAGGGCGGCGGCTCTCGAGATCGCTTCGACAGCTTGGCGCGCGCACATCACGGATCGCAATATGATCGCCGGCTTCAAGGAAGCGGGGATCTTTCCCCTCTCCCTTGATCAAATGATGGCGAGGCATGCCATGTTCGCGTCCGGTGGTGTCCCGGAAAAGTATACGATCGCTGAGTGGCTCCTAACCAAAATTCGCATCCGCCAAGAGGAGCTCATATTGCCCGCGTCGCCCACACATAAGAAACGGAGACCGTCAAAGTCGGCGGCCG
Organism: Achlya hypogyna; assembly: GCA_002081595.1. Taxonomy (NCBI): domain Eukaryota; phylum Oomycota; class Saprolegniomycetes; order Saprolegniales; family Achlyaceae; genus Achlya; species Achlya hypogyna. Next base: position 7,535 of record JNBR01001526.1, on the reverse strand, counting down.
TGACCTAACCATCGAGCTCCTGGAAAGTTTGGCTCTTCCTTTGGCTTCCTAATAACATTATTGTGTATTGAGTGGCGCATGTATACAGTGTCGGAGGTATTTAAGTGCCCGTGGTACAATTATCCTCATGTCTCCATGAGCAATTGCCAGCGAAGCTGCGCACCCCAGATATTACATTGTAAAGACAATGCCAGCATTTTTTGCCACGTAATTAACAACTATTGGCTACTTGTGGAGGGTGAAGGCACATTATTGGCGCCATTATGAAAGGCCGACGCGCGACATCAAAGCAATGCTTTTAGTGGTTTTGGACTTTGAAAAATGGCACGTGCCTCGCCCAAAAAGCCAGGACAACTAGCAAAGTCCCTACTGGTTTTTACTGTCCGGCGCAAGCTCGATGTCCTTGATCAGCTCAAGACCTCAACGCCAAGGGCTCTAAGCAAGGCCACGTCAATCCCGCTGTCCATTGTCAAATCATGGATCAAAATCGAGCCAAAATTGCGTGCATTGACGCTGGCCCTCACGCGACGCCGCGATAACGGAGCCGGAAGACCCACAATCATCCCTTTCGCGCAAGTAAGCATAAAACTAATATAAATTGTATCGTAAAATTGTCATCAGGGCTCGTTAACTTTTATTAAAGATCTCCGCCGCAATTCTCGTGCTGTTTCTGTGAGACGCATGATCGAATTCATTAAAGTTGAAGAGCAGGAGTGGCTTCAGAGCTATTTGCAGACGCGCTCACATCAGTCTCTTGAGCGGTTGCTGCGCGAATCCACGTATCGTCATGGTTTTTCACGCAAAAAAGCCACCGCCAAGCAGGTCGCATTTGCGGCAGACTTTTGGCCTTGTTTTTCGGATGTACCGGACGACTCTATCGTCAACGCCGACGAGACCGGGACCTTTTTCGATACCCCGCCCAGCTACACCTATACAGAGAGAGGGACAGATGCTGCCATCGCGGCCTCAGAAAAGCACTCAATGCGCCTTACAGCGGTTTTAGCTGCTCGCAGCAATGGACATCTTTTCTTTTGGCAAAATTCATGAAAATAATTAGGCGAAAAATTGCCAATAATGTTTATCATTAAAGGCTCCGTTGGCGGTGTTATTGACGAGAAGGAATTAAGCTCCTATCCTCCAGGACACGCCTACATTGTCCAAAAGAAGGCGTGGATGGACTCGCGGGGATGGGACCTGTATTTGAGAACAATTATTGAGTACTTCCAATGTCTCGTGAACTTCAAATTAAATGAAATTTAAGCCTAACATCGAGCCTGGGTCTGTCCTGCTTGTGGACAATTTCAAGGCTCATGTTTCAACTCAAAGCTACGAATATATGTGGAACGAGCTCGAATCGCTGTGGCGCTACTAGCCAACTGCACGTCAGTATGCCAACCACTTGATGTGGGGGTCATGGGGCCTTTTAAGGCCAAGCTACGCTGCCTGTGGATGAAGGACACAACCGTCTACACGACAGCCAAAGAGAAGCGCATGGCAACAATTCTGCGTGCCATTGAAGCTTGGGAAGACATCACGCCCGACTGCATCCGTGCAGCGTTCCAAAAGTCCATTCCACGCATGTGGATTTGCACTAAAATCGAGAATACACATTTTGTTTCACAAATTTTCAACTTTTCCACATGAAACTACAATTTATGCAGAGTAACAATTTTCTTCCAAACTTTTGACACGTTGTGCACATTGTACAATGTCATGATTTTATCTTTACGTAAAATCCATTATGCACTTCATGCGTATCATGCACTAAGCCTATCGAGTGCGTAGCAATTGTCGTCGTCGTCTGTGAGGTGGCCGAGCGGTGTCCGCATTTTCTATACTATGATGGCACCTTCGCTGCCGACTGTATCGATGTGCAGGCGCTCCGAGCTGATCTTGACAGCGTTGACGGCCTCGCTGTGGCTCGCGAGGTCGTTTCCGCCTTTGTCGCCGCTGGCGTTCTAGCGGACGCCGACGCCGTGGACCGCGGCGACAACGTCCGTCTCGGCTTCCTACTCAAACAATACACGGCCCAGAGTCGGCCGACTCTTGAGCGCCAAGTTGGCCTATTGTAGGAGATCGATCAGTGTCACATCCGGCGTTAGCGGTCGCTCGCAGGACCTCTATGGCCGTCCTGAGTCCCCAGCGCGGCCAGCGACAGCAAGCACCCGTGCGTCGGCCGCCACCAAAGCGGCCGGCCCTTGAGCGCAACAAAGTCGGCTGCCTGGCAAGCCACTGGGGGAACATACAAGCCAAGTACAGGAGGGACACCAGGGCCCGCCACGGCCAGCAACGTGGCGTCATTGGCCCACTCGCATCTCTCCAAGACAAGTCAAGACAAGTTCAGGTAGCTGCGTCGTTGCCCGCGCAGCAACGCAAGCCTCCAACCAAGCAACACACGACACGCCGCCGTGCTCGGTGCGGCCGGCATCCGGCAGTGCAAAGCCCTTGCGCGTAAGACACTCTGCTTGAAGTACATTAACTCCATATGGATCACGGTTTCTCGGATTGCTAGGAGGACAGCTACGTTGCCCGTGTCCCCGGTGAGCCCCAGCAGTCTCAGTGCGGCTTATCATGGTCTATGCTGCACTCCTGAAGCCCTTTTTGTGCCCGAGCACGAAAAGTCAAAAAATTTCGTGTAGGGGAAAAAAATGTAAGAATTGAACTCACGACTGGCATCGTATCCGATAGAGGCCCTCTATCCGCTCGCCCAACCGGCTTGAATGATTCTTGCAGGGTATTAATGGTTGCAATAAATCCACATGTTTTACAAATAGGTGTGGGCCAATAAAAATATAGTACCATGGGCACTCAAATACCTCCAACACTGTAGGTTTATCTAATGACCTCTGTTAACTGATATTCGAGCCCGCAGGTGGCATTTGCGCCAGATTTCCAACTTCGACGAAGTTTCAATATACAAATAGCAAGTGACTTAGAAACGGCGAGAATTCGAAGCAGTGGTCTCATTGGGCGACTGGCGATTGAACAGCTCTCTGGATCTCAATATCCCATATTATTGCACGCTACCGTAGGATGCGATGGCTCTCAGCCCCGTTGTCACACTGCACTTGGAAGCGCATAAATTCAACCAACAGTGAAGGAGATAGGAAGCAAAGAGTATCAACTTCGAGCACTTTTGGCGGCGATCCTTCGATGAATTACGTTAGTGGAGGTTGAAACTTAATATCCCTCTTTTTGGGGAAGGGTTTAGATCCTTATAGGTAAATGATCCGTAAATATCTTCTATAATGCGAAGAACGCTTCGATAAGTATTTAAATATGCGCGTCCGTCGCTCTTACTGCAACCTTTTGGCGCTGCATTGGTGAAGTGAATCCCACAGAGATGCACTACCAGGTACAGCTTCGCGAGCAGCGTGAGCTTAATCGAGGCCGTCATTTCACGGGCAGGAGCTCACTTGAATTCACGTGAGATGTGCATTTACTTATATCATTCACCTCCACCTCGCTTATATCACATACTCCGTGAATATTGATGCGGCGAGGTTCTTTCGCGGCCGCGGAGTGCTCGGTTGACTCTGAGAGCAGCTGAAAACCCCAGTGGCATGGGAAATACCAGCGCATAATACCGAAGCCGCCGGCCTCGCGGAACTTTCGACTCCATTGTTGATGCCTTGACCATGCGTCATGTTGTGCCAAACGAGTGGTAAAAACGTTCCAGTGCATATGGCGCCCTACTCACACTCGGTATACAAATGCGTTTAAGCCGTAATTAATGGGACGTCAATCGGGTATTAAAACTTAAATCCCGTACGTGATCCTCAGGCGATTCAACTCCATGCTGGTGCACCACATACAAGACGGCTTGAAAGCCTTGCTTGGTGACTCCTCCAGTGAATAGTAGACTTATTTTCTGGGAGGGTTCTAAATTCGTCGAATATCAAATGAAGCGAGTAATATTCGCCAATTTGGCTTTTGCCAATCAAGTTGAAGGAATATTAAAATTCCTTCGCAACTGTGGGTGCCCCCAGCCGTTTTTCTAGAGACTCACGCTAGAGTTTCTGACTAGTAACCGCATTGCGGCCGCGAAACATTGCGGCCACAGGACAGATACTAATAATTTAGTTTAAGTTCTACGTTCGTTTCAAGTCGTGATCAGCTGAAACGTTTTACACTCAAGCTAGCAGCAAGTGTTGTCCCTGTGTGTCGCTCGTACAGTTGCCCGTGCAGTGATTTCATCTTGCTTTTCGGTCAAAATCAACCTAGTTTGTGCCCCTAAACGTTGTCAATGCTATGAATGTTATTGCGATACTGGTCTTTAATTTCGTCAAGGGCATGCACGAATATGTTGGGTCAGAGTCAAGAAGTCTCGTACGGCGGGTCGTCGCTTCTTGGGGTACACATTGCCGCGCGGGGAACTGTAGCTTTAGCGGCGTCAATAGGCGATCGCAGGGCAAGTGGGGCTCGGCTGTCGCAAGGAGTCTAACGGCGGAGTCCTCGAGTGCACCATCGAGGATGGTAAGCGCATGGACAGTGATATCTTTCAGCCCGTGCCCTATGGTCAGCGGTACGGCGGTGTCTTGATGAACGAGGGCACGTTCAAGCTGAATAAGTACGACATAACGATGCTCCTGATAACGAGGGTCGACGGCCTCGATAAGTCTATGATCCTTGCCATGCACTTGGTTTTATATGAAATCTGCGACATCTGAGTTCGCGAAATGTCAACGTGGAATCTCGCCAGGTCAGAAAGGTTAACATGCGGTAACATGCTGTTTGATTATTTAAAATTACTGCACAATTATTATCAAATTACTGATGTCGGATGGCGCTGCGGCATTAGCGAAAATAGCAGCTGACCTCGTTCTCCTACAAATTTTGTCCGTTCTACACTACGTGGACACCCTCGTGGGAACGCACGGCGGCATGAACGCCACCGTGAAAGTCTTAAAAGCGGTGCGGGAGCTTGTATACCCCTGCTTCTGCTCCACTGACGAGCTGAGCTAGAGAATTACTGAGTGCTGTCGATCTTGTGCAAAGTATGCAGGCGCTATAGCGTGGATCAAGGGCCTGATCATGATGAAGGAAAAGGTATGTACTACGTACACGGCGGGTCACGTTTCAACTTAGCGAGGTGAAGGAAGCAGCTCGAAGCACTAAGGAATTTGCATGTCGCCGAGTTAAACTTGTTTGAGGTACTGAACCACGCTAACAACGTCATTGCCGCGCAAAAGCTCAGTTCCCTCAGTAAATTATGCGCTGTCTTATGGAGACGATGAAGTGGAGCAGATTCGTGCCCAACGTCATTACAAAAATTAAGTGTGATGCTATAACTCACGAAGGTTCGACTCATGAATTCACGTTAGCTCAAATGACACACGAGATCTGCAGCATTCGTCACGGCCCCAAAGATATGGCGCAACAATTCCCGTCATGCACCTGACTTTGGTTTGCAACGGGCCTTATCCCAGTGTTTGTATTTGTGCCGCGTTTACCCGCAACGACGACAGATCCTTTTTCCATGCCGGCAACATCCACAAACGCTGGCACATCGCGAACAGCCCGCTGTACACGCAGTTTCTCAAAGAGATGTACATGTCTCCAAAAGACGTGCCCAGCAGCTCACCCAACGCTACGAACAACGTTTGTTGACTACACCAAGTATGAAAGCGCCGCCAGCCTTGAGGTCGCAAGCTGCAGGGAGCGGGAGATTGGAGGGGAGGTGTTGACGCGAACGATCTACGACACGATAGTGTACCACAAAACACGACGATGCGCTGCATGCACCTGAAAAGTGAGGCCATGGCCCTGATTCAAGACAAATCGGGCATTGACAATGGCGACCGTGAGGCATATGTGTTTCGCTTCACAATAGCAATCCTCGTGACGCTTTGGAGACAGGTCAGCAACGATCCACATTCGAGCACCAGGCAGTGGCAGAAAATACCGTGCGGGTACCTTGCAAAAGTGAACGTTTTACACCAAGGTCGCGCCGCTGACAAACAAATCGTCGCAGGCGCACATATTAAGTGCAAATGACCAACATATGTTTGGCGATGTGAGGTCGTGTGTGCCCGAACACTAGTGAACTGGTCGAATGGGAAGAGGCACACATTCGGACAAATTATCTCAACAACTACTAGACTTCTAGAAAATCTAAATGTGCCAAAACATATGTTATTTAGGTTCCAATTGTATAATCCCTTTTTTTTACCGTGAAAATGAGCGACGCAGGACAGCTTAAAAATTAACTCTCTTTTGACGGCAATAATCGCAATATATGTAATGGAGGTCCGGACCGGCGATTGCTCGTTCATTTAAATGATCCAACACCACGCCATACGCTAAACATGATTACTGTAAGAACTATCCGCATTCGGGTTAGACCCCAACGAGACCCAACGGCGCTGTTGGTGGATTTGTCACATCCACTATACTACCGCAAACGTCAGCCAGCAGCTCATTTTTCTACTACCGATACCGCTGCATATCGAATTCAAGGCCGTGGAAAGGTAGATTGACATTGAGTGAGCCTCAAGCTTTACGTCTTTCAGGTCGGCAAGGCAGCGCTGGCGAATGCCTGCGAAGATGGAAACTTGGTGGTCGTGCAGCAAAATCTTAAGTCAGCGGACGTGATGGTCGCATTCACATTCGTACGTCTAGCTTAGAGGCGTCCTTCACCGAATAACCACATGCGGTATCTCAGAACCATCAAACGCCTTGGCGCATTGCATGCCTATGAGGAAACGTTGGCATTGTTCACTCTCTTTTAAATTCCGTGCCGGGCACCGATCACAGGGTCAAGGTGCTGCTTTGTCCTTCCCGACGTACTATTCATAGAGCTCCAGGCCTGGTACGCTGCACTGCGCGTGTCGAGCCTGCGGTCCCGTACTGGCTGTCTCCGTGTCGTCCTTTAGACGTGCGCCAACGCTAACCTATTTAACTCGGGGTGCGCTATTTGGCAAAGTCATGCCCAATGTTTAACGTAGGTTGACGGCCGTACGGTTCTTTTGTCAGCGGGCAACTCGTTGAAAATGACCACTATTTCTGGCGTTGGGCGATATTGACATGAACAAATGCAGCAGGGTATCGGGCGCCTTCAACTCAGATTCCTCGGATACTTGTAAGGGCAAAACGGCGAAAATGTACGCGCACCTCAGAGATCACTACGACTCATAGAATCACCTTTTAGCCGTCCCGCTGATTGAATTTAAACCGAACCAAGCAAACAGTATGCCGTAACCATAATTCATCAAGGTCTGGGCACTCTAATGATAAAAAAGCTGAGCGACACGAGTCTGATTCACGCAGTGTGCCACTGAATTCATCAAAACCAACAAAATCTTGTATAAGGTCCATAGCGTCTTCCTCGCCATCACTGTCGTCTTCGTCGATGTCGGCCAAAGGCTCGTTGTCGGCAGATTTTAGATACATATCTTCGAACTTGCGAACTCTTTTTAGAGCACCAAACCATGTTGAGGAGCTCACTTGTAGTAACGAAGCCTCCAACTTCTCGCAAAGCTCCGGCATTGTCTTGGCAGGCGTGGCATTGCAGCGATAGAGATGAGTGTTGCATT
>JNBR01001525.1:15570-41005 GCA_002081595.1 Achlya hypogyna | reverse complement strand
GAGTAGACGTCGGCGGCAGCGGTGTACGACACGCCGGACGCAAGCACCTCGGGCGCCGTCCAGGCCACGGTGCCCATGCCCGTGGTCATCATGGTCTGCACGTCCTTGGCAACACCGAGGTCGGCGACTTTGATGTACTTGGTCGTCGACAGCAGCACGTTGGCGCTCTTGATGTCACGGTGCACAATGCCGCGCGCGTGCAAGTCGACCAGCGCATGGGCAACGACCCACGCCACTTCGAGCGTTGAAAAGGCCACGGGCGTCGGGCGACCGCGGCGTTTGTTGCGGAGGTAGTCCTGCAAGTTGCCGGCGTCCATGAGCTCGAGCACCATGACGGGCGTGACGCCTGTATCCGTCACTGCTACTGGTGTCACGATGAACGGCGACGGGCACCTGAAGCGAGCGTCAACGGCGCGGCGCAAGACCGACACAGACCTGATGACGACGTCGATCTCCTGTTGCAGCGCGCTGGCGCCGTTTGGGTGCGCCACTTTGACGGCGACAGGCTCGCCGTCGTAGGTGCCAGCGTACACGGCGCCAAAGCCTCCCGAGCCCAAGAGCGCACGGACCTCATAGAACAGCAGTCCCGCGTCCATCTACGCATCGATGGCCAGTGGCAGCGGCGGGCAAACCTACTGTCCGCACGGAATGGGTCCGAGCGAGGCGGTGCATGGCGGGCCGCCAGCCTTTCTTGACCGCATACATGAAGGCAGTGTCACCCCACTATCTGATATTGCCGTGGGTGTCGGGAGGTGAGTGCGTACTTTGTTTCGACTCGCCAGCGATGCGCCGGCGTCGAGAAGGACCTCGAGAGCATCGAGGCACTCGGCGTCGACGGCGCGGGTCAGTGGCGTTGAGCCGTCCTACGGTCGGTGAGCGGAGCTACCGGTGGTGGCTACCGAGTCGAGCACGGAGTTCAAGGCAGCACCGGGAGCCACTGCGAGAGCTGTGACCCTTGCGACGTCGCGATGAGCGATGGCGTCGTGGAGAGCTGTCTACGAGCGGGTACTTGAGCCAAGGACGCCGAAGGACCTCGGACCGTGTCTGCTGGATAGTTTTCAACAAAGGCAATCGTTCGCAGTAGCGTCAGAGCACCAGGATCGATGTCAGACGATGCCTAAGTCGTCGTGAGCGCTCAAGATTGCAATGCGAACGTTAGTACAGCTTTGTGCTGGCGGTATCGGTCATAAGCGACGCTAAACGCGTCGGCACGTCTGGTGTCGCCGCCGGCGTCATGCAAACGATGGGCAACACTTTCATTGCCTTCCCAGAGCGCATCGTGAAGCCAGCGATCCTACAATTGTACGAAATCAGCCAGATATCCCTTGAAAGCAATCATACGACGGCTTGGTGAACAACGGCAGGTCCCTGTATCAACTCTAAGAAGACATCGTGGTAGTGATGTGTACCGCTGGTATGCGATCGCGCAAAGTGGCAAGGACGGCAAAGTTGGACCTCCCGATGAAGGTTTTCACGAGAGCAAGCACGTCCTGCACCATGTTCAGTCAATCGTCAGTCTGCCAGTGGCAACGTACGTCGTGTCGGAGCTCGGTGGCATCGCTGACTAGCGCCTCGCGCTCAGCATCATGATTGTTGCTGGTCGAGTCCTGTGCGCCGTCAGCTTGCTCAAGCGGCCACGACTACCTGAGCGTCTTTAGAGCCGCTACGCTGGAGCTGTGCCACCAAAGCCATGTGGCCAAGGTACGCCGCCCAGCGCATAGCCGACCACCCGTCCTATGCTTCGTCGTTGAGGCGTGTGGATGCATGACAAGGTAGACGTTGTCCAAAATCTGGTCATCGGCACCGGCATCGAGCAGCAGATTTACAACATCGCCATGACCCCGCATCACAGCGCGATGAAGGGGCGTCCACGCGTTCTACGACGTATCAGCACCAGCATCGTAAATATCAATGCGTACGCTGTCCACGGCGTTCACAGGTGCATCAGCGCGAAGGAGCATTCGGGCAGCTTCTGCATGTCCTCTAGCCGCCGCGTGGTGCAAGGGCGTCATTCCGTTCTAGTTCTGGATCGACGCACAGGTAAGCAAGTGGGCATACGTGGCAATAGTGGACAGCATCAACGTTGGCCTCGAGAAGTCTACCGACGGCGGCGAGCTGTCCGTGGCGGGCTGCTTGGCAAAGACACATTTCCTCCTCCTAGCCAAGGATATGAGGGTATTACAACCATCCAACTTGCCGTGGGCCCGCAAGCATCGGCACGTAACTCCAGATGGGGTGCTACCAATGTGTTGCTGGGTGTTGTCTCGGGTGTTGTCATGATCGATGACTTCGCCTCACGTCAAGTTGACAAGTACGCAACTGTGGTGGATGTCGTGAATAAAACTCGTGCATGGACCAGAGTCCAGCACTGTTTTATACAATGACCATACTAAGACATAATTGAAGTTTGATCATGTATCTAACAGAAAAGTATGTAACGCAGTGAAGAAGCACAAATGGCAACTACAACATAGCTGGTCAACCTTCTCGGCACAACCGTGCAACGCCGCCATAGCCGCAGGAATAGCAAAGCTTTAACTTAATCCCCTGCTCCGCAAGTAGAAGACCATAGGCTGGCTACTTCGCTTGTGGGCCTCACCACGGCCTCCGGCTACGCCGTGCGGCAGTGTCCTGCGCCACACGCAGTTTATGCAAATCCCACCCACTGAAACATACTGAAGTGAGCACGCAACGACTGTTTGGGAGTACGTTTTAACTAGTTGTGAGTGTGGAACGATAGTGTGTATGTACCTCGTATCTCGTATGTCGAAACACGCTAACTCTCTGTTCCTGCTCGGGAGGCATCTAGCAAAGCCCAAGGTTCTAGTCTGAGCTTAACGGCTGTGTCTATCATCATGCCCAAATAATCGGATGTACCTTTTTAACATCATCCAAAATTGCTGTAGTCGCTGTCCTCTCAGCGACAAGCTAACGCAGTGAGTGGGAATGCGAAATGTCTAGCTAGATATGCAGAAGCTATTCAATCGAGTTTGCATGTCATTTTCTCGGTTGCCCGAATGGCGCAAACGTCGATGCTCTTGGCAGCAGGCAAACTAATTGACGCAGTCCATTTGCGATTTTGGCGGAGTACGGCCGCCGGCTATGCCTAGCAGTGTAATAGTGTAATGCGTCACAATCGCTGGCACCTAAGAGGTCGTTAAATCGTTAACCACAGTCGTCGCGAGGTCTCACTGCACAAGCCGCAAAATTGTTCGTTCCGATAACCAGCGCACGAGTCGAAATACAGTCCACACCATCTCCTCTATGCGCTGTGCCAGACGGGAAGTGCACAATTCGTTAAAAATCCCGTGTCAACGAAGACGCTGGAGGGTTTACCCCAAACTACATTTAGAAGACATTTTGCCAGTGACAACTGTGAGGCTGCAGATCGATATTTGGTCTTCAAAGGACCACCAGAAACCACGTGCACGTAAAAATGTTTTAGTTTCTTGTGCTTGTTAAAATCCGTATCGTGTGATAAAATATCCAGTGATATTTTACACTTAGCGTGTAAAATGTATGAAAATCCGGTAAAGATTTTGTTTTCCGGATTTTTTGGTGTCAGGTGTCAGCATCGTGAAATGCGAAAGACGCGATTGTCACGCACCCAAGCACCATGGGCAACGTACGGCGATGCAGCTTCCCCATGTTTAGCTTGCTGGCTAGGCTCCGTCAATGTTGTGCTCCGCTGCAGCTGCGGGTAACACGTCTGATGTCGCTCGCCTACTGAATAAAGGCGTCGACCCCAATGCGACTGACAAGACCATGGCCAAGGTACGGCGTTGGGTTGTCTCTCTGTCAAACTCAGGTGCACAGAGAGCCACGACTGCGCTCTACGAAGCGGCAATCAATGGCCAAGAAGCTACGACGCGGCAGCTGCTGCAGGCTGGCGCGGACCCGAATTTAGTCACCGCGGTGCTGCAAACAAACGAGAAATAGCACCCGACTTACAGGTGCATAGCGCAATGAATCAGCGCTGTTTGGCGCAGCTACGCATGGGCGGGTTGAAGTTGTTCCGATATTGATCGAGGCCGGTGCCGACCTCAATGCACCCGACCAGGTACAACGTCATCCATTGGAATCGAAAATGAAGTTTTGATGTAGCGGGGTACGACGCCGTTGGGGATTGCGGCCAAGCTCGGTCATACCGCTATCGTCCAGCTTCTTCTCGACGCCGGTGCAAATGTGAATCAAAAAGATAATGTGCGTGCGCATTGGCACTCGTAAACCTCACCAACGACCGGCTCAGGGCCGTTTGTCCCCTCTTGCGGCAGCAGCCAGTCATGGCCATACTGAGGTCGTCGCGCTTCTGTTGGCTGCCAACGCCGATGCAAACGAAGCCACTGCAGTACGTTGTTGTGTGTGCGATGCGATTAAGCCCGCGCACCCAGGCCGGCGCCACACCACTAGCCCTCGCCGCGTCCCACGGTCACGTCGGCGCCATCAAGGCTCTTCTCCACGCCAGCGCTCCAATCCCCCGCAGCGTGCGTTATCCACTGCTTAGAGCGCCACATTTTACGCACTCACAGGCGCTCGTCAAGGCCGCGTCGGTGGCGGCTCTCGGCAACCACACGGCGGCTGTGGACGTGCTTTTGAAGGTCCGAACGCAGGAGGAGCAGTCATTGCAGGTATATTGCCCTTCTTGACCACGGAGATCAAAGCCCATGATTCTAGGCCGTCGCTTGGGATCTCCTCGCCGCCGCGGTGCGTACTCACTCACTTGACGGCATCGGCTAAGTCTCGTAGGCGCCAGTGGCCACCGTCGGCGAGCAAGAAGCACTCCAAATGGCCAAGGCATTGCAATGCTGTACTGACTATCGGACTCACGAAGCTCACAGGCGATATGTCTGTGCGAAGCTGCACAGGCTGGCGACGCCGGTCAAGTTGGCCAGCTGCTGGCCCAAGGGGCCAATGCCGACACGATCTCAGCCGTACGTTGCACAAGTTATTCATCTTTTCCATTGAGCGCTCTAGGAAGGGGCTACACCATTGACGGCAGCCGTGTCTCTGGGCCGCACGGACATCGTTGACCTCCTGCTGGAGGCTGGTGCTGACATCCGCCTTCGCAACCAGGTCCGAAACGCCTCGACGGACGTGTCTTTCGAGAGAAGCTTAGGAGGGCGATAACCCGCTCATCTGCGCTATCAAGGGCGGTCACAATGCCCTTGCGCAGCGCCTCAACACACTGATGTTCACGACCGAAATGGAGGTGCGCGGGCTCGGTTGTCGTAGCTGCTATCGAGCATTGTAGGCGGATTTGTCGCTCCTGGAGCAAGACGATCAGGCACCTCTCGGGGCTGGTGCATATGGCGTTGTGCTCCGTGGCAAGTATCGCGGCCAAGACGTCGCGATCAAGCTGGCGAACCGCCAGGGCGCCGACGACATGCGCAGCGAGATCGATCTCATGATTAGGTGCGTCCTCGATCAGAGCCGCTGCTGATACCACCCGTCGTAGCCACCCGTCGCCGTACATTGTGCCGCTGCTCGCCGTTGCCAACGCTGACTCGGCCGAGCCCCAAATGATCCTCGAGCTCATGGACGCCGGCGATTTGGCGCAGTATATCAAACGCCAGCGCGCTGGCGAGCCCACCCTCGTGCACTACAGCATGTTCGAGGTGGCGTGGGTCGTCGCACACGCACTTGTGGACCTGCACCGCCGGCATGTCCTCCACCGCGATCTCAAGAGCAAAAACGTGCTGCTGTGCTCGAAAAATTACATCAAAGTTGCCGACCTTGGCGTCTCCAAGGACCTTGAGACGCTCATGACCACGATGGCTGGCACGCTGGCGTGGATGGCGCCCGAAGTTCTTGAGCACGGCGGCAAGTACAGCTTTCCCGCTGACATCTACTCTTTCGGCGTCGTTCTCGTCGAAATGGAGACCCTCGCGCCACCCTATGCTGACCTCGAACTCAGTGCCTTCCAGCTCGTGGACCGCGTGCGCAAGGGGCAGCTGGCGCCGAAACCTTCGCCCACCTGCGTTCCGTGGCTGCGGCGTCTGATTGAGGCTTGTGTGTCCTTTGACCCGGCCCGGCGACCAACCGCGGAGCAGATCGTGGCCATCCTCTCCCAGCACCGTGACGCTGCCGAGGTACTGGAACCCGAGGTGTCTACGGTCAGCGTGCTCTTCTCGTGCATGGCGTGCGGAGCCGAGAACGCTGTGGTGGAGCACCGCTGCGGCGCGTGCGGGCATGACCTACCGGATGACAAAACTCGGCTCCGAGAGCTCACTGCACGCATGACCGCCGCAGGGATCGACACGCACATGGCGTGTGCCGTCTGCACGACGGTGACCGCAGGTCTCGCCGAGATCTGCGACTTTTGCGACGAAGTTCTGCCGACCGCCGCTGAGATCATCCCGATCTTCGTCAAGCGCTGCAAGCTCTGCGTGCCAGCCCCAGGCGCGTGAGACCTACTAGGCAGACCCGCGATAAACAATGCGAGAGCATGGCTAAAGTGCTTCAGATGTCTTATGGACGCCGAGGATGAAGGAAGTACTCATGAAGCCAGTACAAATCTCTGTGTTCGGGTATACCGGTGGGGTGTTTAGTAGGTTAGAGGTTGTCAGTAATATGCAGCGAAATGGTGCCGTATGGCGACGTAGCCGTTCGTTGCGAGTCGGTTGTAGAGGCACAAAGCGGTATCCATGTGCGGCGACACCAGTAAAGTTTCTCGGCGGATATCGGACGCAAAGCTTTAACCACAGTGTTCGTTTGCAATTGATTTTTCTTTGCAATGTTTCCACCACCACAACACAAAATTATTGTCATATTTTACAATTCTATTGAGGTTAGGGTGGCGGTGAAATGACGTTTTGGATTCACTATGTGCAGATGTAAGCTTCGAATAACTCGGACCATTTGCAGGATCATGGACCGACTTGCTACTTTATTCCAACAATGTCCGTGCGACGCGATCGAGCGTCCAGTTGCGCCGGTAAGTTGCCACGACCCACTGGTAGACCGGCACGAGCGCTACCATCGCTGGCGCTGCGTCTTCCATGCAAGTGCGGCCACACACAGCAGGTCGGACTTCTGAACGTCGGTATGCCCGAGCGAGAGACCAACGGCTGCCGCCTCGACCGCCGAGGATGGCAGATCTCGAAGTGACAGCACGTATGAAATTTCAGTGGCCAGGAAGCCCCCAGCTAAAAACTTCTCAACCGAATGCATAAGCCGCCATAGTATTATTCTTGTGAGCGGCGGCTTTCGCAGTCGAAATTTTTCTATAGTGGCGTCAATATTCTACCATCTCCTGGTATAATTTTATAGTATAATCACGGATTTCGCAATCTCTAATAACGCGGGACAGTGTACATGTAAGGATTTTCAACTGAAGCCCTTAATGCCACTTTAGTAGTATTAATAGTTCTACATATTAATAGTACTTTTAACGTTAAGTGCACCACCCACATGGCGCATCCTGTCCACGACAAGACCTGTTGTGGACAGGATTGGACAAGGTATCATCGATGACAATTCTGTCGCATGGCTGTCGCAACTCCATGCTGCTCCTGGCTGCAGCATCCTCATCTAGGCTGTCTCAACGAGCATCTCTTGGCTCGGTGTCGGGCCGTCAGCACACTTTTCATTTTTGCTATGAAGACGGGTTTCTTCTTTGCGTTGAGCTCTGTGGGTACGACGACACTGCCGCCATGCAGCGAGAGCACTCTCAAGCTCGCACTCATGCCGTATGCCCAAAGTATTGCCTCATATTACGCCTCGTGCGCGAACGACGTCGGTGTTGGCCCTTACGAACTTGAAGCCGCAGCGAAAAACGACCCGAACGTCGCCTTGAAAATCGTAGCAAGCTCCAACTGCAAGAAAATGGTACAAACCGAGCAAAAAGGCATGAGTACAATCTCGCCCCCCTGCACCCTTGAGCAGTTCAAGACGACCATGTCGTCGGCTGAGTTCGCTGCCATGTCATGGGACGACATTGTGGCCAATACAACGGCAGAGGCCAAGAACATGTCGGGCAAGTCTGATATCGTATACCCTACCACGACTTCAGCAGCGACACGTGTTGCCGGAACCCTAGCCGTTATCGTCGCGACTGCAATTGTTTTCTTAGTTTAAGATGCACTTGTAGTGTATAAATGGTGTCCAGAAATTCCCAATCATATTTTCTAATATGAGATACATAACGGTTACCTGAAAAGTAAACCACAATCGAAGATAGGACGAAATAAATACGATTTGCACTAAACCAATTCCACTTTAATTTGGCCATTTGTCCGATATTTGGCCAAACCCCAACTATATTGTGCCTAGTGTCCACTTAATTTGGCCTAGCGTCCAGTATATTTTGCCAAACGTCGGGTATATTATGCCAAGTGTCCACTATATAGTGCCAAACGCCAAATATATTTGGCCTAGCGTCACTTATATTTAGTCAGGCATTAAAAAAACTAAACAAATACGTTGCGAACTTTGAACTGAAAATCATTTCGGAGAAAGAAACCGCGGCAAGATGCGAGAGGAAGAGCTGATCGAGCCCGTGTCCGCCACACCGCCGCTGCGCGAGCTAGCGAATCCCCTGTTGGCCACGCGACCCAACCGTTATGCGGCTGACCCTCCACGAGATTAGGCAGTCGCACCTGCAAACGACATCGAGCTCCGCACAGAACTACGTTCTAGCCGACGAGCTGGTCTTGAAAAGCGTGGGGATATCGTCAACCAAATCTCCAACAACAACATTGTCGAGCAGAACTGTCAGACAACCCTCGACGAGCCCCTGGGTCGGTCGTTATTGGCAAGACGACCATCTATCTGAGGGCAGCGTGCTCCACTCACACGTGCCGCGCCACAACAGGGCGAATTCTTCCATATCATCGTCAGAATTTTGGTGCAGGGTTTTGCCTACAGCACTCGTGGCTGTGTGAGACAATGTGCTCGGCCAAGGAGCACTCGACGATACTATCGATATGGGCATAAATTGAACAAATTAGGCATTGATCCTCGCCGCCTGCACCGGTAGGGCGCACACTCGGAACGGGTGTACGAATGAGCTATGCACCTCGAAGACATGGAGGTCGGCGCTTAATCAGGGCCAACGCCATGACTTCGTCTTTTGCGCGGCAAAGTTCACTTTAGTTTTGGGTTCCGAGTCGTTTCGTGAAATAAGAACTCATTCGTCACCAAGCATCCTCACAACAGCCAGCCAGACCTCCTTACAGCACGGTACTCAGTGCAATCTCGGCGCCTAACCCATCCTGGAACCAAGAACGCCATTTCGATGGCAGAGAGGCTTCCGTCTAGCGCGAACCCGAACGAGCGTGCTCGTGCCAAAGGCTACCGACGCACATAAGCCTCGCGCAGCGTCCGTGGCGACGGCCTGCACACGTGCAACGAGGCCTCATGGCCAGCAGGG
Organism: Achlya hypogyna; assembly: GCA_002081595.1. Classification (NCBI taxonomy): domain Eukaryota; phylum Oomycota; class Saprolegniomycetes; order Saprolegniales; family Achlyaceae; genus Achlya; species Achlya hypogyna. The sequence goes on along the minus strand of JNBR01001525.1, from coordinate 31,635 downwards.
TTTCGGTGCAGCGCCAACGATCGTCGGCGTCGGCGGCGGTCCACCGGAAGGTCGATTTTGACGGGGACAAAAATAGTGTTAACCTTACTGGAATACTGTGCTATCCAATCAGCCATTGCTTCCAAGTGCTGCAGCATGGCGGCGTATCCGGGTCGGATCCTTTCGTCCCTAGACGACGTGGTTAGCTGGAAAGCTACGTTCCTTGCAGAGCCGGCGACAACACCACACAAACCATACTACTTGGCACCGGCGTATGAAGATCCGAGCTTGAAAGATGCTATCACGGCCGACGCCATGGGCCAAATGCTCCGCGACGCCAAGGCCCTAGTGCCCCCAGTGCGCACTGGCAAGCTAACGCCCGAGGAGCGCGCCGCCGCGCTATCCCAGAGCCGGAGTCAATTCAACGCTCATGTAAGTGTCTTTCGTACAGCGGCCATCGAGGCATTGCAGGCCGAGGCGACCAAGGCCGCGGCGGTATACCTTGCATCGGCTATCTCGCCATCGCTGCGCGGGGACAACATTGCGGACCCTTATGCTATGTGGCAGCGACTACGACCTCCGCCGCAGCGTGATCTTCTGGGACTATTTCAGCGGGTTCTGGCAATCACGTGTCCGACGCCACTTGCAGCCGCGACCTTCCTCGAGTCATTTGAAGCTGCTGTCGATCCGTTGGCCGATGATCTGTTAGCACACGAGGCGACGGTACTTGCTATCGATGGCATAGCGTTCGACCCCGTGGCTGAGCCCTGGTTCGAAGCCTACCGCGCGCATGTCAAGGACCGGCTCAAAGCCACGCTGCTCGCACACGCCTTTTCGCCAGAGCTCACGCTGCAGTTCCGCGTCTGGGCAAAAATGAAGCCTAATTACTCCTTTCTTCGGCGACGACTGTGTCGCTTCCTCGCTGACCTGCCCGACGACTTGCTGCTGGGCCCGGCACCCGCTGCAACATCGCCGGCGTCGAATGCAACCGCACCGCCGCCTAAGCGCCGAGCCGATGACCTGTCTGCCGCACAGCCCAAGCGAGCCAAGGCTCAGACGTACGACGATGTGCAAGTGAAACTCGAGCCCGGTCTGGAAGACGCGCCTCTGCCGCCACCGCCGCCCATCGACGATATAGTTATCAAGGAAGAGGTTGTCGAGTCCCCGCCTGCGCCGGTGGCGTACTCCTCGGTGGCTCTGACAAAGTACAGCTCCGCGTCGAGCTACATCTCGGCGCCACCTCTACAGTCGTCGTACCAGAGCGTGTACTCCCCGGTCACCACGAACTATGCCCCGCCATTGATCAGCGCAACTGTGCCACCGGCTAAAAGCCACTCGACGCTGCCGTCGGCGGGATCGTTTCTGAGCAGCTTGGACCACCTGTTACCCTCGACACTGCCCAACGCCGAGCCAAAAGACCGCGCTTCTCCGGTTACCTTTGCGACACCCGCAACAGCTGCGCGCGACTCGGACCGGCGCCCTGATGCCCGCGACGACGAGCGCAATCGACGTGAGGACCACAGGCATCGCAGTCGAGATAACGACTGGCGAGGCGACGATCGTGAACAGCGAAGCTACTACTATCGTGACTACGATCAGCGCCCCAGTGATCGGCGATCCAGCGACTACAACGCCGATAGCCGCAACTACGGCTCTGATCGACGGGACTACAGCTCTGATCGCCGAGATTACAGCTCCAATCGACAGGACAACGATCGCCGAGGTTTCGACCCAGACCGCCGAGATTATAACGCCGACCGACAAGACCGCGATTACCGTCGGGCATCGGCGCCAGAGCAGTCTATTAGCAAGGTGGCAACTATCCCGCGCCTGGTGAGCCTCAAAGGTGACGAACAGTCCAGCCTTCGAGTTGATGCACCATTGTCGTCGGGCCGCCCCGCCGCCTACGTCCCTGCACAGCCACCAGTGCCCGCCCCACTGCCGCCGGAGGACCCTGTCGAGCCCCCCGCACTGCTGTCGTGTACCTACTGCTTCACGACGAAGCACGAGCTACAAAGGTGTCCGCTGCTGGTGGGCGACCTCCGGCGGGACCGCGTTCGCGCCGACTTTGTGGTGCCACCGGGCATCGTGTGCGCCTACTGCCTGCTCTTCCGAGACATCTTTCTGCATCCGCTCGCGCACTGCCACAAGTATCGCGCAGATGTCACCAATGGCTCGGTACACTCGGGTTTCCGCGCGGCACCGTTGACTGCCGTGCAGCCGCTGCCGCCCAAGGCTGACGACTGCGGCTACTGCGGTGCGACCAACCACACTGTGAGCAAGTGCTTTCCACTGCTTCGCGACGTCCGCGGTGGTCGTGTCCGAGCTGATTTTCAAGTGCCCGACGGTTTTCTCTGTAGCTACTGCGCACTGGACGGTTTATATTACACGCATGACGAGTCAGTGTGCAGGAAGCTCATTGAGGCGCTCGAAACCAACAGTGTGCGCCGCGATTTCGTACTCCCGCCGGGGAAATTGATGCCCAAACTGCTGCCATCAACGCCAGCAACAACGATGCCACCGACACGGTCGACCCCAGGGCCACCACTACCACGGAACCCGCTTGCAAAGCCCAACGCGCAGTGTCACTACTGCGGGGCTGCGACGCACCCAACGAGCAAGTGCAACATCCTCCTCGGCGACGTCCGCAACAACCGCGTTCGCAACGGCTTCGTCGTACCGCCAGCATTCATTTGCACCCACTGTCAGCGGGTGCAAGACAAGATCTACTTCCACACGCTTGACGAGTGCCCAGCGCTGCGTAAACTCGGACAGTCAGTTGCCGATCGAAATTAAGTGGTGCGGAGTTTTCGGTTGATGTGCTCCAGAGGATATCAAACCTGCGATGGAAAGGACTGCCGAGAAAGACTGCTGTAGTATGGAGGGCAGTGGATGCATGGCTGATGCGATGGACCTTGGTAGCCGAGGGCGGCGTTGGTAGTCGACTAACGGCGTCGCCAGCAGGCTCCAGTAGAAATTAGCTGAAGTCCATCAAAGCAAACTTCCTGGAAAGCTTACGCTTGTGTGTTGGGTGGCGCTTCCCCATTATCATTCGTAAATGCGGTGAATAATCCGCACCTCACACAAAACCTGGTGGCTGCTTTTATGGCTTTGCCAACCACGGTACCGGTTTGCTTAGTGACGAAAGTTGAGCTTTGACGTGTAGCAACTGCGTGCAATTCTATTCAGCAGCCCGTCGACACAACGGTCGGACTTGCTTCGCCAACTATTAGAAGCAGATAGCCACGAGGTACGTGCACCGTGACATCAATTAAAGTCGCCACCACCTACTACTCTCCATAGGAACCGAATGGGCCCACCAGAGTGATAGCAGCACTGGTACTTCGCACTCTCGCGGCAACCTTATAAAACAGCTTTTGCTCTGCAATCCAAGGGCACAGACGAAGTCGTCGCCTTAGCGCTCTTGGATGACCCAGCAACTTACGAGCCTGGCGTAGAAGGTCCAACGGCAATTGACATTCTTAGCGTCATAGGCTTGCAGGTCGCAGGTCTTGGATTGATCGCTGTTCACAGAGGCCACCGCCCAATGGTCCAGTGCAAGTACGAATTACTATACCCACCTGTGCACGAAGTAAGCAATTCCACGTCGGTGATACATGACGATTTCACTCCCCAGGCTAACATAGACAAGCTCGAGATGGATGCTAGCCGGTACCTCGGGTCTGGAGCTTTTGGTGTGATCTACGCGGGCAAGTGCGACGGCCGCGACGTCGCCATCAAAAGGGCCACCCAGCAAAGGAGCGCTACTCTCCGCAGCAAAATTGCCCTATTTACCAAGTAAGACTTCGACGTCCTTCTCAAAGCTCACGGGGCGTAGGTGCCCGTACGTGCTACCGCTGCTCGCTGTCACGGGGTTGGGTACCACTGGTGCCCAAATGATTCTCCCGGTAATGGACGCTGGAGATCTCCACGGATACTTCCAGGCCAAGCGCGAGGGCGGCCCCACGATCGTCAACTACTCGACGCTCGAGGTGGCGTGGGTCATGGCCCGTGCTCTCTGGTGCTTGCACGATCGGCACGTGATGCACCGCGACCTCAAGTGCAACAACGTATTTGTCTGCTCCAAAAACTAAATTAGGTCGGCGACCTGGGTGAAAGCAAGGACATGCAAACACTTATGACGTCGGGCGTCGGCACCATCCAGTGGACGGCACCCGAGGTGCTCGTGCACGGCGGCAAGTACAGTTTTTGCCGACATCTACTCGCTCGGCGTCATCCTCACGGAGCTCGACTCAACAGCCACCGAACGCTGACCTTGGGCTCACCCAGTGCCAGATTCTCGATGGCGTTGCGGCTGGAACCCTGCGGCCGACCATCAGCAATGACTGCACACTGTGGAAGCGTGGCCTCATCAACGCATGCCTGGACCATTACCCCACTCTGCGGTCTACAGCTAAAGAGGCGGTGGAAATCTTGGCCAAGCACATGGACGGTGCGGAGCCGCCGTTGCCTGACGAGACACTGACGGGCTACGAGACGCTCGGCGAAGAGGTCAGTTAGCTCTCTCCAGCGTATGCCATGATTGTGACTAGGTATTTCGATGCACTAGCTGCACGGATCCCGCCGCCATGCTCAATACTGTATGTCCGGGCTGCGGCGCGGACCAACCGCGCCGCAGCCGAGTGTTGCTGAAAAACTACAGTTTGTGGCGCACCAAGTCGCCAATCTCGCGGCGCGCGGTGTGAGAGTGCACACCAACATGATCTGCGAAATGTGCCAGGAAGCCAACCCTATTGCTGCCGCGGTGTGTCACGACTGCGGCGAGCAGCTGCAATCGGACGAGAAGCTCAACATCCTGATCAAGCGCTGGAAGCTCGCCCATGCCGCGACGATGGCCTAAGACTCGTCGTTGCTGGTATGAATGTATACATGCAGTTGATCTACACTGGTTTCCTAACCCACAAGCACATGGATGACCTCGAACCCATTGAATCAACAGGTTCTTCATAAATATTTGAACACTTTCTAAACCCGAGATGTCGGATGCAAATACCAAACGAATGGGATACCTGCTCGAACAGTGAGCTAAGAAATGCGCATCGAGTGCACCACCAACGTGGCTTTACTGGAAGGTGGTTGGGGCGTTGACAACGCCATCGCAACGCCACCCCAGAATAGTTGGGAAACTCCCACGTCTCCATTTTGGTAGTGGTATTGCCCCTGCCGGCCCCGCGTCAACCATAGCGCTTCCTCGCGTCAAGTTTGATTCCTCGTCGGCAGACGACTCGAACGACCCGGCGTTGGTGTCTCCGCTGAAGATGGCCAGTCGCCAGCCCCCGCCCAAGCCCAAACGAGCGTACCAGCCGATGCACGATGGTGAGGACCCTGACACGTTCGAGTCGGACGAGGGCTACTCAGCACCTGTGGCCCCGCGCCGTGGGCGCAACCACCGTGCGCCGTCGCAGTCGCCACCGTCGTCCCCGGGCCGGCCGGCCGTGGCGCCTCTCAAGTCTGTTGACGGCGAAGCAGAAACCACTATCGGGGTGGCTGTGAAAATGAAGGGTGAGCTCTCCTTTGAGCGGCTGTTGCGCATCGAGGGCGAGTTCGACGGGCGGCTGATTTCCAAAGGGTCGCTAATCATCGGTGCCAAAGGCCTGCTGACAGGACCCGTGGAAGGCATGAAGGAGGTGCTTATTTCGGGAGGTCGCATCATCGGCAACATTAACGTTGAGCGGCTCGTGCTTCGCGACAAAGGCCAAATTTTCGGCAACGTCACAGCCAAGAGCATTCGCATCGACCCAGATTGCGTCGTGCTTGGATCGCTGAACGTCAACCCTCACGCACCGTCGCGGATCAACTTTAAGGGGGAGCCGCTTACCGAGGAACCCAAGCCTGTGCCCCCCGCGACAACTCCACCTGCACAACCCGTGGGATAGCCAGAATAGTAAATGTATATATAAGTCGGAGGGTTTGCCGACCCTGGAGTTCGATCACGGTTGCCCTCCACGGTACATTGGCGATCCATATTTACATGAAAAAGTGGGATATGACTGGGATATGTTCACCTTACCTAAAGTTCAGTCCACAGGAATAGGCCAAACGTTAGGGCATTTGATAAGTTTAACGACCAGCTCAGGCGCTCTGGGGTGTGCGAACTCGTACCGACATAACCTTCGACTCGAAGCTTCACAGGAAAGTGTTCGTGGTGAAAATTTAAATTCACGACAAAAAAGTGTTTTCTCAGAAGCAATGTTGTCAGCTCACAGGAAAATATGCTCCCTGTCTTGGGGTATCTTCAACTTTGGATATCGCGTGGTCTGGAGCACATAACGGTGCGAGGCTTCCATGTCCTTGAGACAAAGACCCTCAAACCCTTCTCGGTGCACTTCACTGGCACCACAGCACAAAATCGAATTCGTTGAGAGGGACGCGAACCAAGTGCACATCCTGCGGCCACCAGTGGTCCGTCGCACACAACGCTTCAAGAACGGTGGCTATTGAGATGTGCGTGCGCCTTGTGCGCGCCATCGTCACAATTTCGTCGCGGAGCGCTTTTTCTAGCAACTTTTTGATCACCACGACATCGAAAAGGTTTGAGAGTTTTTTTTCCTCCAGTTTTGCGGTCTATTTGCCGTGAAGGAGCACTGTCTTGGCGTCGCCTTGTGGTGTTCGTCAATGAGGAATATATTGATACGGACAATGTGTACGCTACACCAGAGACATGATATTGGGTACAATTTGAGTGCTTCTCCCTGCAGAATCTAACGCGACCTTAAGTCTTCGGGGCCGTGCGATGAATGAAATAATTTGGCATTTCTGGGCAACGAACTAGCAATTTTCGATGTTGTAATTCTAGCCTCGTTAGACCACTCAAGAGAACGATAATCTCGTTAAAAATAGGGATATTTGCTTTCCTTAATAACTCCTAAAGCCACGATATGCTACTGACTTCCGAGAAAACCCCGACATTATTAAGCTCCAATCGAAGTCTTCATGTAATAAAACGAGTGTGAATTCATTGTACGTACGCCAATAACGTCGTGAAGTAGCACTACTGAATTACTTTCCAACAGAATTGCCTCTACATTCCCCCTTTACGCTGCGGATTAAATACGCTTTAGCGGTTTTGGCGGACTTCCAACTGCACATGGATGTTATCCGAGGAATCTTCAAGTGGAAAACGAGGAAGCGTCTGATATACAGCTGGGCGACCTTGTGATACACAGTCGATGGGTAGGGTCTTCGCTGACATTACCACCGATTCTCAGCTAGGGCCCATTTGTCCTTTCATCAGGTTAGCACTGCCCCTGCTCGATCTCCAAGTGGCAAACTATGCCTATAAAACAAACCACCAAGGATTTTCCCTTATGGTGCCCTCCTCTCTTCAAAAATATTCCGCTTCTTTTCCCCATCGGCGCAGATGTCCCGTGTATCACCAGCTTGTAGGCGTATGCAAATCGTGCGGCCAGGAGAGCTCGACTAGGCGTTTCAAAATCGTCCAATGCCACACGGCCCGGACAATCTTGGTACCAGCTGCTACTTCCTGGAGTGCTAACAAGACACCAGACAAAACAGTGCTAACAAGACCCCAGACACAACACGGCAGGTACCCCCGCTAGACTTGTTTGCCGTTGAGGTCAAAAGGCGTGTCGCCGGCGCTGTAACGATGGTGCGGCGTTACTTTCGCCGCCGTCGGGGGCGAATCGTCGCATGTGGCCGCCGGTGTGGCTGGTTGTGTCGACCGTCCTGGGCTGGTCGCTCTTGATACGCAAATCCCACGCCCTTCACTTGACGTTTGTATGAAAACTTGATATATGGTCAATATAATTGACTCCCTCGGTTTAACGACATGGACCAAAAGGTGATAGAAGGGTGATTTCGAAGCGACGAAGGCGCGCAAGTGCAAACCCGCGCAAGCTAGCGCAAACGACTGCATCGGGTACGGGCAACGAATTTACCGCTGGAAAGGAGATGCCGAACGGGCAAGAAAGCTCCGTGTTGGCACCCGCGAAGAATCGAACGACGCCAAGAAAAGATACTTTGCCGTTGGACTGCAATTCGGTGCCACGATTCACCGATGCCAACTGCACGCGTTCGTGGGCGCTAGTTGGTGCGGCTGACCATGATTATGGGCATCTTTCAATGAGAAGACGTGCTTCCTTGAGTCATTGTAGGCCGCTAAAGAGCCCGATATGGACTTGGCAGTCTTGGCACGTTGGGCAGACAGGCGCTGCGCTTTTTATACTGCAGTAGCGTTGCAGTTCAAGCCGAGGGTCGACACCGTGGGGGGCGACACGGAGCTGGTTGGTGGCCGTGGCTTATTCATGCCGGCAACGCTTAGCAACTGCGCCCGGGGGTGTGTGGGAAAGGCTACGGGGGACCGGGGCATGTCGTTAACGCTAGGTGATGGATTCGGCGCATGTCACTAAGTCGCGGGAAAGACACGCAGGCGCCAAATTATCCGGAACCAGCGCGCAGTCGTCATTACGCCGTCGTACGATGTCATGGTTTTGGTCGCGCAAGGTAATGCCGCCCGTCGCCTTCGCCTGACGCGAGCATAGGACGTGCGGCTCGCGCAAGCCGCCAAGGACGGCAATGTCACAGATGTCACGCGGCTGCTAGACGCCGGGCTTGACCCAAACGCTGTCGACGAGGTGCGTGCGCAGACGATTGTCCGAGTTTATGCGGCGCCAGGATGGCCATGCGCCGCTGTACCTCGCCGCCGCCAAGGGCCACCACGCCGCCGTCTCTGTGCTGCTGCACGCGCGCGCAGACATCAACCGCAGCGATCGGGTACGCATGCCGGGTCCTGTGGGCCTTACGACCTGCACAGGTGGGCCAAACACCGCTGCTGATTGCGGCGTGGAATGGCCATGATAAAGTAGTGTCCGTCTTGTTGCAAGCCCGCGCGGATGTCAACAAGGGCCGACGGGTACGCGATTGCTGCGGCAGGCGGGGCGTCAGCGCGATTAGGACGGATGGACCCCCTTGCACATCGCCGCGTTCAATGGCCACGGGGCCGTCGTGAACCTACTGCTGCGGGCGAAAGCTGACATCAACCGCATCAGCAAGGTACAGCGACGGGCCGAGCGCCGTCTTAGCCATGGTTCTAGGTGGATCGAACGCCACTGCACCTCGCCGCCGTCAAAGGTCATCTGCGCATTGTATCACTCCTCCTCGAGGCCCACGCCGATGTCAATGAAATCGACACTGTATCTCTGCGTTGCCGACCGGTCTGATCCAAGCGAATTCCTAGGTGGGGCAAACCCCTCTTCACATTGCAGCCTGGAACGGCCACGACATTGTCGTCCAGCTCTTGCTGCGGGCCAACGCCAATGTCAATAAAAGCGACAAGGTAAGCGCTGGGCCGGCCCACGATGCGACGGCAATTAGGCTGGGTGGACGCCACTATACGTGGCCGCAGAGAAAGGCCACGTTCCCGTCGTCACACTGCTGCTGCGGGCCGGGGCCCACGTCGACCAGCGCAAAGGGGTACGATGTTCCGCCCGAGAAACCCCCACGAACCTGCGGTAGGATGCATGGACGCCATTGCACGTCGCGGCGTGTAATGGGTACACGGACGTTGTCGCGCTTTTGTTGCAAGCCAAGGCCGAGATCAACCCCACAAGCAAGGTGGATCGCCAGGGAGAGCTGCATGGGATTTTTCGGATAGGCGGGATGGACACCCCTGCACCTAGCGGCCGTCAAGGGCCATACGACGGTCGTGGCCCTACTTCTCCAGGCCGCTGCCGACGCCAATGCCGTCGATCACGTACGCTGCTTAAAAGGAAACCTGCGTGTGACGCCTTGCATATAGGAGGGGCAAACGCCGCTGCACATCGCGGCCGAGAAGGGTCATGACGCTGTGGTGGCGCTCTTACTACAAGCCGACGCGGACGTCCACTGCAAGTCGCGGGTGTGTTTGCCGATCAGCAGCCCGCGCGTCATGCGCATAAATGTAGGCGGGCAAGACGCCGCTGATGCTCGCAAAGGAACGAAACCACGATAAGATCAGCGCGACACTCGAGGATATCATCGCTCTCAAGGCAAGCGGTGTCGGTGAACACGGCTAACGCTAACGTAGCTGGTGGAGGCTGTACGGCAGGGCGACTTGGACCAGGTCTACCACTCGATCGTGCAGGAGCGCGTGAGCCCCAACACGACCAACGCGGTAGGTTTCATGAGCCGGCGGCTCTTAGAGGAGTGTAGTCGGGCGAAAGCATTCTCTTTACCGCGGTGCTCAGCCGCAACGCCAAGATGACGCGCAACCTCAGCGCCTCGGGTGCGGACGTCAACAAGCCCGACGAGGTACACGACCGTCCGGGGCTCGAGGGCTCACAAGCGCAGAGTGGCCGCAGCCCGCTCGTGGCGGCCATCGAACTTGACCACTTCCCCACTATCATCACGCTGCTGCAAGCCAAGGCGGACGTCAATCAGTGCCCTCCTGTAGGCCCGTTGAGAGCCAGCAAGCTTACGCATCGTCCATAGGGAGGCATGTCGCCGTTGTGCATGGCAGCGTTTCACGGGCAAGAAGCCATCGCGAGCATGCTCCTTTCCTGCGGCGCTGACGTGAACCACCTCGGCTCGGTACGCCATATTCTTAGAGCGTTGGTGGCGACGGTGTGTGCAGGAGGGCCAAAGCCCGCTGCTGCTGGCCGTCACAGCCGGCCACAAGGGTCTTGTGGGCATGCTGCTAGTGGCAGGCGCCAACGTCAACCTGCCCAACGCCCACGGCTGCACGCCCCTAGCGCGCGCCACACTCAACGGCGACAGCGTCCTCGTCGAGATGCTGCTGGCTGGTGGCGCCGACGTCAACTGTCCGGACAAGGTCATTCGGCGCATGAATGCCGGAGACTCATGCGATGTATGTGCAGGAAGGGCGCACGGCGGTGTACCTCGCAGCCTCCAAGGGCGACGATCCGATGGTAGATCTGCTTTTGGAGGCGCACGCGGACGTGACGATTGCATCCCATGTACGACGGCTCGATGGGCGATGGCTGACATTATGGTGTAGGCGGGGGACTCACCGCTGCTGGTGGCCATCAAACACGGCTACCGCAAGATTGCCCAGAAACTCAATGCGATCATGGTCGCCGAGGCCCCCAAGGTCGGTGGTTACTCCCCGAGCGCAGCGCTCATGAACATCGTGTGTAGATCGAGCTCGATGAGATTGTGTGCTTGTCTGAACCTGTCGGTCGTGGCGGCCAAGGCATCGTGTACAAGGGCCAGTACAAGGACACAGCGGTCGCGATCAAGACGGTGTTCGACCGAGAAGGCATTCCGGCACTCGAGATCGAAATTGAAAACATCATCAAGTGGCACTTCTGAGGCCACGCGTAGGCTCATGGCGGCTTCGTAGATGCAACTCGCCATATATTATCAAGCTCTTGGCAGCGTACGGTTTGCACACGAACGAACCCAAGATGGTGCTTGAGTACATGGACGGCGGCAACCTCCGCGCGTACTTGAACAAAAAGCGCGACGGGTTACCGGTGCCGTTGGAGTTTTCCACGCTGCAGCTAGCGTGGGTCATAGCCAATGCGGTGTGCGATCTGCATGAGAAGAATTTGCTGCACCGCGATCTCAAATCGGACAACGTGCTTTTGTGCTCCAAAAACTACATCAAGCTCGCGGACCTGGGCATCTCACGCGAGTACGACACGCGCACGATGACGTCGGCCGTCGGCACGTGGCATTGGATTGCGCCCGAGGTGTTTGACGGCGGCCACTACGACTTTTCAGCAGACATCTACTCGTTCGGGGTCATTCTCACGGAGCTCGAGACGTACCAGCGGCCATACTGGAACGTGCAATTGGGGCAGATGACGCTCATCGACCACGTGCGCAACGGCAAGCTGCGACCGACACTGAGCCCCAAGGCAGATGAGTGGTACCGCCAGCTCACTGAGGCGTGCCTGCGCCATGACCCCGCGTCGCGACCCAAGGCCCGAGAGGTCGTCAAATGCCTCGAAGCGCAAATCGCTCAGTCCCGCAAGTTCATAGACAGGAGTTGGGAGACCGTCGGTTTTTTCATTTAATCCTTTCAGCTCATAGATAGTCTTAGGCGCCATTCGCAGCCATGGCCCCCGTGCCCAACCTTGCCCCTGCAGCGTAGTTAGTCGTCCCTTTTGCTTTAGTAACATAGTCATTGATATGCTACGGACGGGGCGGTCACGCAACTTAAAAGCTGTGTGCAAAGCAATGTCTGTGCCACGGTTTCGACGTGAGTACTCAGGGTTGCGGGCGTCTTCGAAGCAGGACCACTGCCATATGAGCAAACGTGTGGTGTACACGGCTCCGCACACGGGTAGAATGGCCTATGGAGCGAGACGACGTGCACAGCCATCCACTTTAGACTCGAAGATGCGCACAGTCCAAATAAAATATAGCCTTGTCCCTGCCTCGGTGTTCCTGGTGCGCGTGGATATCTGTTCCCAGTGCTTCAGTGATTAAACACAATATGCGGCGATTCCCGCCTGACAACTTTAGTGTGCAAGACGCAACATGAAATTCTGAGATCTGTGGGCACTAGAATGCACATCAATATTTGATTTTGCGTGCCCAATTTCACATTTGATGTATTGAGTTTGAAGGTGGGTGTTTTTAAGATAAATTCTAAATCGACAGATTCGACGGCAGCTGGGTATAAAAAGTATGGTCGTGTTAAATGCAACCAAAACAAAACAAATATCTTCAAATAATCAGACTTTGGATTGGCTAAAGTGTGAAAGAAAAGAGCCTATAAAAACTAGATAACTTCCTGGAAGCTATGTTTTCCAAAATATAGCTTGCAATACCTTGACGGCCTTGTCAAATGTGGGCTCTCAACCACAATGTTGCTGTGCTCATCTCCCTCCATGGTACCCCGGGGTCCCGGAATGGCATGGATATCAGCGACGTCGTCGACGGCATCCAGTAAGGCGATAACGCAAGTGTACATACAGGCCACCAAAGCCTTTGCATATTCTTTGTCGAGCGCTGAAGCATGCACCAAATTTTCTCGGTCTTGGCCTTCTCAACGAACCGTCCGTGGGCCTCGAACTCAAGACCCTCGTCAAGTACTACGCAGTTGTGTACCTCAATATCCACTCCTTCAGCTATTGCATGCTCGTTATGAAACCGCAGGTGCAGCTGCAACTCACTCTTGGGATTTGCGATAAACGGTGATAAATGAATATCTTCTAACTGATATTTGAGAAAAGCGAAAACCAGAAAAAGAGCAGATACAAGTGACCTTTTGATTGGCTACAAAATTTCTTGGAGAGCCAATTAGAACAGATCGAGTGGAGTTAAGTATCCTCTAAAACATAATGAAGTTGTCTCTAGCTAAAACGGCCATCCTCGAATCTCCACTTTAGGGGCGTTCCAAACGCACACACTTGGCCTCCAAAGTGTTAATTGGCACTGGCGCTTGCGCTGTTGTCTTTTGGGTAATTCAATTGGAGCCAATTTAGAGCCCTCTGGAGGTCTATCATCAGTATAACTCCAACAAAACATACATTGTAATCATCTATATTATGCTACATTGAACAGGTGTAGTGTCAACAAGCATTTGATTGGCTTGTTGTGCTCAAGTTACCTAACCCTGAAAACAATTATAGCGTTAAATCTGTACAAACAATACATATTTAGCTAACGACAACAGCACCAGTAGATTCACCGCACTGTTTTACGTACAAAGCGACTGTTAACTCAAATCGGCTTTTTTGTTGAAGATATTCCTTTTGTTTTGACCGACTTTAATTATGCTGCTCCAGTAAGACATCCAACATCAACACGGGAATTACGAGTGCGTGCAATAAGATGATATAATCATGCTGCTGCGGGCAACCTCAAGTTGATACAGTAGAAGGTACTACGGTCTGCACGTTCTAAATCTCAATAGACTCAGTTCAACAACAGTCTGCACGTTCTGCTATATTATACCTATCTGTTTGCTGTCGTGCATCCAGTTTTCAATGGGGTAAACGATTAATTCATTGTACGCGATTTGTTGCATGCGTCATATTGCAAATCACTACATGATTCCGCTGCCGGACTTTCGTGCATGGTTTGATGGCTTGAGAAGCCAGGAAGAACTTGTACAAGAGCTTGACGCTATATTCGTGCAAGACCCTCTCCGTGAGCGAGACGGAGCGCTCCTTGAAGCTTCTGGCGAGGGAAACGTTGACCGCGTGAATCAACTTCTGGACGATGGCGCCAATACCAACCATCGCAATAAGGTAACCCGTGCAAATCTTTCGCCGACCCACGAATCCCGTAGAACGGGCAAACATCTCTCCACTTGGCGGTTTCCAGTGGCCGCGATGACATCGCGACGCTTTTGCTGGAAGCCCACGCTGATGTTGCCGCTCGGGATGAGGTACGCGTGCTTCTACGCTTGACGTCACGGTGTGTGTAGAATGGTCTTGAGCCCCTGCATGTGGCCGCAGGAAATGGTCACGTCGAAGCTGCACGGGTGCTGATGAAAGCAGGAGCCAAAGTCAACGCTCGCTGCGTCGTACATTGCCTTGTGTCATCTACTTCATAAACCGACCACTAGAATGGAAGCACGCCTCTGCACTGGGCAGCAGGCTACGGGCGTCCTGAGATGGTCGCGTTGCTACTCGGAGCTGAAGCAAACATCAATGCTCAAACGATCGTTGGTTACTCCAATTCCGGGTATTAGTCTGACGCTGGCGCTCATAGGATGGAGACACACCTTTGTTCGGGGCCGACGTCCAGGGTTATTCATATGTTGTTGCCCAGTTGCTTGTTGCTGGCGCCGACGCCAACATTCGAAACAATGTACTCAAACGTAGTCGAACGCTTCTGAGCCACGGTTAGAGTGGTCGCGCGGCCTTCGAGAACGTGGCCAACGAAAATGTGACAGCCTTCGAGAAAGCTGAAATTGTAGCCGGCCAGCTTGTCGATGAAGTGCTACTCATTCAATGACGACAGATTGACGACGAACTAGGGCCTTCACGCCCTTGCCGTCACCGTTGCCCAGTTTCCGACTGCAACTCGAGTGTTCGCGACGCTCCTCTTGACGCAGGTAGCTCTGAACCTCGTTGCATGATGTGCGAAATTTGGTTCAGGACCGTGCGACTCGGGATGCTTTAAAGGCCATCCTGGTGCGCCCCTTGCATCTCGCCTTGAGCTCAAATTGCTAGTGTAGGTGACTATGCTCTTCCGTTCAAGCTTCGATGGCAATAATCCGTCGCGGATGATATGCCTCTTGCAGAGCGAGGAGAGATGGGATGGCGGTGACAGCGACGTGGGCACATGAACCGAGCTATGCGAGTACTCAGACTGGCGTAGGCCGGAACTCTTGTGCACGCGGTCATCGGAGCCTACTGTGCCGCTGTGCAGGTGCGCTACTGCGTGGCTCTTCTCCAGTCGATCCATGCCGACAGGACACGCAAAGTGAAAACTGTTTTGCTGCCGAAGAAAAGGCGCTTCGAGAGCTCCGCGTGATGATCTATCTTGGGGTTGACGTCAATCAACAGGACTCGGTAAATCGTTCGCGGCTAATTCTGTGAAGGCTTAACGGTGGTGTAGTTTGGCTTCACGCCGTTGCACCTGGCGATGAACTCGGGCAATATGAAGCTTATTGCAATGCTGGCTGCCACGCCTAATTTCGACCCCCTCGTTCCATTTCCTGTAGGACACCCGGACACCACCAAAGGCGGTCTCATTTCACCGTAGGACGGATCGACGCCGCTGGCAAATGCAGTGGATCAGCGGCTCTATGACGTGCTAAAAATCTTGGTCGGGGCCGGCGCAGGCTCCAGCTCTCCAAACGAGGTCCACAATCGTGTTGGACTTCATGCTGACGAGCCTACGGCTAGTTCGCTGCTGCGGCCATGACCCGTGCGCGCAAGAATGGCGATCATGAGACTGCTCTGCTGCTACATTCGTGGTTGTTCAAAGAAGTGCAAAAGGTACGCCGTTGTTGGTCGCATGGTTTCATGACTCATGGTAGGTGGACGAGAGCCAGCTTGTTGTAAACAAGTCCGAGAGGTTGGGTTGTGGTACCTTTAGTGATGTTTACCGTGGAACGTACTGCGACCGCGATGTCGCTATCAAGAGACTTCGAGATAAAAATGACCCCCACTTCGACAGAGAGGTCAATCTCTTGACCCG
>JNBR01001525.1:1042-15558 GCA_002081595.1 Achlya hypogyna | reverse complement strand
ACCTCTATTTTCCATCGAACTCGAGGTGTCATGTCGACAGGTGCTCGTCGCCATACATTATACAGCTGATTGCGTGGTCATCGACGCAGCTCGTGCTGGAGCGAATGGATGCTGGCGATCTTCGCGAATATCTAGATGCCAAGCGCACCGGTGCACCCACCTTAGTCAACTACTCAATGCTCGAGGTGGCATGGGCCGTCGCCCACGCTTTAGTCGATTTGCACGGTCGCAACGTCGTTCACCGCGACGTCAAGAGCTCCAACATCCTCTTGAGCACCAACAACTACATCAAGCTTGGAGACTTTGGTACATCCAATGACGCTAGCAACACAATGACATCCTACGTTGGCACGTTTGCGTACGCCGCACCAGAGGTGCTCCACAACTCGGGGCGCTATGGGGTGGCCGCCGACATCTACTCGTACGGCAGAACACTCAAGGAGCTTGATACGCTGCAGCCGCCTAACAGCAAAAGCAGAAACTCCATATCCACATCCGACCACCAAACGAGCGCAGCGACGGACGCACAGCTTCCAAGTGCCATGTGGATGCGAGACCTTATCGCCGCCTGCCTTCAAACCGACCCTTGCAAACGTCCGACAGCTCTCGAGATCGTGGATATTCTTGCTCCACACATGAGCAGTGACGATCGCTGCATTGCCACCGCTACCGCACCTGCACCAGTAGATCAGTGTTCGATTGGTGACGCTCTCGAGATGGCTGTCGAGGTGACCAATTGGCATTGGCTGAACCTGGTGATACGGTTTTGCGTAGGTCGATGCATCTTGCGTCTGCAGCGACTGCGACGATCCAAGTACCTGGTGCAACGACGTTTGCAAGGTCTGCAATTGTCGTCTCCCCGACATTTTGACCAAGGTGAATAACTTGATTGCGAGACTCAACGCGCTGGGTCGACCAAAAGTACGCACCGATATCGAGTGCTCCATTTGCAGCGCGGTTCGCCCAGCATTGACAGTGACGTGCGACGTTTGCAACAACGCCTTCCCGTCAAAGTCAGAGTCTCTCCAGAGCTTGGTAAAGCGCTGGAAGTGGGCCACCGCACATCCTCGTGAGACTACAAAGAGGGCCGAAAGCACCGCACTTTAATTGTGGTCATCAACACAAAGGAATATTTCGAAGTGTGGCATCTTAACTTTAAAGCGTCCACCTTTCGTGCATTTTCCAGTTAAATGAGATAGGAAATATTCAGGGAAGATGGACTGTCCACAACTAGAATAAGCCATAGCAAGCGCAAGGAGATGATGTAGTGGATCTAACGCTGTCCATTTAGAGACGGTGGTCCATGTAAGGCAACGGGGGCGTTAGCTGCAGGGGCCTTGTCAATCTCGAAGATGGGAGCTCCCGCGCGGTCTTGAGAAGATGTACTCGTACCTCGTGGCCTCGAAATGCGACACCCAAATAACACTTCGGAGGCTAGTGCCAAAATCACTAGAGAATATACATAGCCCTTTTGGAATGCTGCTTCGTAAAGCATTGTCATCCAATTGTCTCTCCGCACACACAGCATGATCCGTCTAATGAACCTTAATTTCCTTAGCTTGGGGGAGAGCACTCCACTAGTGACTCACCTTCCGCGGTTGATCCTAAGCGATATATGTGGAAAGGCCAGACAGTTTTGTTTGATAGCCCAGCACCAACTGTGCCCAGCGCTCAACTTGATATCTCGGGACTGCTGTCGGCGTGGCTCGTTGCATTGAGTGCATTGTTTCGTCCGTGCCACAACTTATTTTTTCGTTCTGGCGGCGGTGGGTCGTTAACGTCGTTTAATGCCTACGAGATACTGGGAAACTCCACTTTTGTGCAAGTGTACCTCAGCAGTAGAAGATTGCATCGATACACCAAAAAGGACGACAAAAAGAGCACTGACGATCGCTCCCAGTGCAATCGGTGAGGCTGGCCACGGTGAATGCTGTGTCTGGTTGCAGGAATCCGGCTTCGAATGCTCGAGGAGACTCGTTGTTTGAGACACAGGAGAGGGGCCTTGTACCAACGGGGGCGGTAGTGTGTCAAAGATTGCAGCAACAATGGTGTGCCCGTTCGCCTGTGCTATTTGCTTGGGCGATATTCCCAACTACGAATAGTCTTATAGCGTCCGCATTGACACTGACCTACCGTGGATTCCTCGGCAGTGGCACCAGCCGACATAAGGAGGTACACGATATCACTGTGGCCGCGCTGGGCTGCAAAGAATAGAGCTGTCGCGCCGTCCTACGCATTCAAGTTAAACTGGATTAGGTCACCCAACCACACATTTTGTTGTTGGTAGACGTCCGACGAACAGTCGAGCAGTCGCATGCCGGGGGCGGTGTGACGGAGACTGACATCAGCATGTGCTTCCAAAAGGTGCCACACCACGCGTCGGTGGCCATTCTGAGCGGCCATCATGAGTGCGGTGAACCCTTCCTGTGAAGAATGAGCGCTTAAACCACGTGCAGAATCAAACGTTGTTTTTGGAGTCGACATCGGCGCCCAACACGACAAGCAAAGCCACTGCGATATCGAGGCCATTTTGTGCCGCAATGTGGAGAAAAGTAGCTCCGTTCTACACACGTTCAATGGTCAGTTCCTTGTACTCGTTGGTGCACCTGTAAAGGCCTGTTCACGATGCTGGAGGACGTCTCGAGGAGGTTATGAACAATGACTCTGATACTATTCACTGCCACCGCATGTAACGCGGTAGTGTCAATCTGGAGCAAAGTGAGAGCAGAATTGCAGCGACGGCTTACCACGATATGACCGTTGTAGGCGGCAATCTCGTTACTTTGGTACTCATTGCCAGAGAAGGCTGCCGCGTTCGGACCCGCTTCTTTGTTAAGCGTGACGAAGGGAAAGCTTTTTATGGCGGTTGCCAGGTCTGTTGGCACTGTGGCATTTTGGCCGTAAAAGTAAACGACACTTGCCACCAAAAGGAGCGGGAATACAATCATTGCGCAATGGCGCAAGTTGCATTTTGGGTGGACTGCTCGAAATTCTTTTCTTTTTGTGAGTCATTCATTTTTACGGTATATATGGGATTTATTTCTGGGGTCGTTTCGTTCGAAATGTTGTTCACAGATGCCACAACTTTTTCATTTCTGCATGGTGGAATCTCAAACGGCAAAATGGCCAAAGTGGAAACGAACTTGATTGAGACTCATGACAAAACCACGGCATGTAAAATAACATCGGCAGAGGCTTTTTGGTCAAGCATCAGTGCTCTGCCGACACTGCCACGACAGAGTAACCACGCCGCCTTCGTCATCCACGCTCACCTGCACTCTTTGCTTGACCAAGTCATCCAGCTGAAAACGTTGCACGTCACAACCAAAGCTCAAAGAACCCACGGCAGGATCCGCTACCACATCATGCTGATCGAACGCTCCAGCTCTCCAGCCCGCTGTAAGCCTACTTCACAACGCATTTCCAGCAGTGCAAAGAAAGAACTCCACACCACGCATACCGCATGAAACAACAAAACTCAATTATCGAAACAACAAAACTCAATTATCATTGGTGCTGTAGCCAAACAAACGAAAACCAGAAATTCGCCGTCCGTGCGGCCCACGTGCGTGTGCGTGCAAGGAAGTGATATCACTCGCGAGCGCGCGCAATAAGTGCAACGAGATGATATATTCGATTTTATTGCATTCTAAAATATCATCATATTGCACGCGCTCGCTTGGCAATTAGAGCATCTATTCAGTCAGGGTGAATTCGGGGTCAACAATTCCTTCAATTCACGGGTCTTGAGTGCTCAAATGCAGGTCGCGGGTGTTGTTGAATATTTCGTCAGTTGAACCATGCTTTGGTGAAGTTGAGACCCCACTCGTGAGCGAGATGTAGCGCTCCCAGTTGTTTCTAGTATTTACCGGGGATTGGCAAAACCTGCGGTGAATTCCGGTACCCTCCCGAAACCAAGCGTTGATTTACTTGTGGACAATTACGGTCAAGTTATGCTCAAGGAATGTTCCAGAATGCACTCAGAGCCTTGACTGTCAGACCGACGCCGACGAGGGCAGGGATCTTGTCATATCAGCATTCTGGGCCACCCCAGGTGATTGGCGTAGTTGTGTTTTGGGTTGCATTTGAACGAATCATCTTATATCCAGCGTAAATGTACCAATCATATGCCTGACTATGACTCTAGCGTGTTGCCAGCGACTACTTCACGTACCATTTAATGTATGGGTTCCTTCGACAGTGTAAATGAAATTATTTCTTAGACTCACCAACGAGATTGGTACAGCGCTTGTCCAGACACAGGCAACGTTGCTTCTGGTCTTGCCGGATTACGCAGTTTTTGTGGATGGTATCGGCAAGTATGCTCTCTTCCAGCGGGCAACCAAGACCTTGAGGAGCGCTGACTTTGACGGAAACTCGTAGTTGCAGGCGTCGCACGTCTCTGTCAGGGCTGGGCAAAGCTTTCTGCAAATACCGCACTCGATATCGGTGCGGACGTCAGAGCGCCCCAAGGCGTCGAGTCTTCCGACCAAATTGTTCACTTTTGTGGTGACGTCGGGGAAGCTACGGTTGCAAGCCACGCAAGCGTCGTTGCACCAGACACTGGGGTCGTCGCAGCTGTCACAGACATAGAATACTTCGTCCTAAGCAGAAGCGTCGCATGAGGTCCAGCTCAATCTTGCTGACTACCTCGACATCAGCCTCGACAGCGTCACAGCTCGGCTGGGATCCACCCAGCGTGTCGGCGGAAATGCAGCGACCATCCCCTTTCATGTGTGGCGCGAGCATGGTCACGATCTCGAGGGCCGTTGGGCGTTTTTGCGGGGACTCCTCGAGGCACGCGGTAATAAGAGCTCGCATCCACGGGGCGCATGCGTCGCTGATCGTCGGGCGTAGTGTGCCCGCACTCACACCATGTAAGATGTCGACTACACCCATTGGTTTAATGCTGTCGGTGTACGGAAGTTGCAACGTGTCGAGCTCTGTGAGAATGACCCCATACGAATAGATGTCAGCGGCCGCCCCATACCGCCCATTGTTCCGAAGCACCTCGGGGGCAACGTACGCCACCGTGCCGACGATGTGCATCGTCATTGTCGTCTGCAATATGTTGGAGGCGCCGAAGTCCCCGACTTTGATGTACTTGTCAGTGCTCAGGAGTACATTGGCGCTCTTGAGGTCACGATGAATGACTCGGCGACCGTGCAAATCGACCAGTGCGTGGGCGATGGCCCATGCCACCTCGAGCATAGAGTAGTCGACTTTAGTCCAAATACCAGAGCGCTTGTCCTTGAGAAAGTTGCAGAGGTCGCCAGCATCCATGAGCTCCAGCACGAGTTGTGTTGGTGACGAAGCAATTAACTGAACGATATATGGCGATGAGCACCTGTCGCCATGAGCCTTGAGATAGAATAATGCACCTTACTTGGTCAAGAGACGAATCTCTCTGTCGAACTGGGAGCTATTCTGGTCTCGAAGCTTCTTGACAGCAACCTGGCGATCACAATACGTTCCACGGTATACGTCCCCAAAGGCACCATGGCCCAGCCTTTCAGACTCGTTTACAATCAGCTGGCTCTGGTCCACCTAACATGGCACTTGAGACTCTGCAGCTAGCAACAGCACACCTCGCGCACGCCGACAGAATACCACGAGTGCAGCAGCAAAGCTGTCTCGTGGTCGCCGTTCATCAGAGCGCGGGTCATGGCAGCTTCGTGCAACTGGCAATTCACAGGGTGAGCACTGAAAGTGGGGCTTTGTAAACCTTGTTTGGCGAGGAAGCATCCGCGTCGGCACCGATCAAGATGTCGAGCATGTCGTAAAGCTTCCGGTCCACGGCTCTAGTCACCGGTGTCGATCTGTCCTGGAGAAACGTATATGTATGAGCCGACAACTCCGATAGTACTGTGGCATACAGGATAAGGAGCGTTTAGGTTGGCCTCGGCCGCTGCTGCGAGCACCGCAAGGAGCCTCATGTTGCCCGAGTCAATCGCCAAGTGCAGTGGCGCAAGCCCAGACTACATCAACTTGAGGCACCCAAGAAGTAGTGTCGGGACGCTACCGAGTCCCGTAGGTTTAAATCGACACCGATGTCGATCATCGCACGCAGCCGCCGGGTCACTCTTTCTTCGGCTGCAAGGATCTTGTATCGTCGCGCGCCCTGTTATATTTGCTTATCTGGAAGTAGCCCACTCGTTGAACACACCTGCACATCAACGCAGTAGTCGCGAATAGCCGAGTGCAATAAAGTTCCGCCCGTCTACGTTCGCTTGAGCCGATTGCTGGTCTGCATGATGTGCTCACGTCGTCGACAACATTGGGACTCACTCCACCCTGCACGAGGGCAGCCATCAGTGGTGCATCTTCGTCATCGTTCGCGCGGGAAAGGCATGTCGCCTACTTGAGGTTGGGAACAGTAGATTATACATGAGGCGCGTACCAGGGCAATATCTAAAGCGGTCCGAGTCGCGGGGTCCTGGATGCACATGTTAGACTTGAGAGGGTAAGGGCACAAAGCTACCTCAGTTGCTAGAAGCATTGAGAACACTTGGGGGGCATGCGATGCCTTGGCGATGGCGGCAGCAATTGCGTAGAGGTCCTAATATTTCATCAAAATGCGACCGCGTGATGGTAATGTACGTCGATGGTCAGCTGCCCTATGGCTTTAGCCACAGCTTCTCTTGAGGCTGGTCTTTCGTTCTCAGCAGCATCCTCCCACGCCGTGTGCCCGTGCTAGACAGGTAGGCTAAGAGGCATTTAGTACCAACTCAGTACCGTGTTCTGAGAGCTTGTGTCAGCACCAGCACGAAGAAGTTGTACTATGACGCTCGAGTGCCCTTCGATCGTAGCCCCATGCAAAGGCGTTTCGCCATCCTATGGATGTTGTCATGTCAAGAGCGATTTTCCAGCCGATGCCGAACTATATTTTGGGCGTTCACGTCCGCATTGGCTCGGAGCAGCAGCTTCACCATCTCAGGCCGTCCATAGCCAGCTGCACAATGTAGAGGTGTATTGTCATCCTACGGACTCAAGTGAGGACATTGCTAGTACGATGCTACGGACGTTGCAACGTGTGTTGACGTCTCGCCCAGCTTGTATCAGCACTCTTGCGGCGTCAACGTGACCGGCCTCCGCAGCCAGATGCAGCGGCTCGAGTCCGTCCTAAAATCAGTATTTGTGCCATCAGTCACGCGCTGATGCTCTTCTACCTTGTCTCGTGCGGCAGCATTCGCGTTGGCTTCGTGCAGAAGTTTTACCACACCTGTGCGACCGCAGTGAGCTGCCCAGTGGAGAGGCGTCCTCCCATTCTACGAGGCATGTGGATTGGCGCAAGGCATGAACATGACTACCTTGTCGCACAGCTCGACGTTGGCCCCCTCGTGCAGAAGCAGCTGCACGCGTTCAGCGTCGCCCTCTTGCGAAGCCGTTAACAGCGCGTCACCTTGCTGGTGAGCAGGTTGTCGGGTCCACCACATCACTTGTTGTCAGTTTGGCTCAAGTGGTTTGGGCCACTTGATGCAAATCAGCGATCAGCGCTTTGATGCACCTCACGAGAAGTGTAAAAAACGAGTTTTGCATGTAAAACACATATAAGTGTGAAAAATGGTCGAATAAACCTGTGGGTTTTGAGTTTTCCACGGTTCTTCTTGAAAGTGCATCGGCAGAATTTTGAGTGGGATCTGCATGTGGATCTTTGCGGTCAGTGATTTTCGAACTTTGAATCGGAACCTCAACACGCCAGCACTATCAATGTGGTTGGTGAGGGCGTGAAAGTTGCATCGAAGGAGCTAGCAACGATGGATGATTAAAATGTTCGGGAAAAATCATGATCCAGAATTAAAATCATTTAAGATGCGTGCGCTGGGAACTCACTTCAATCGTACTCTTCACAGGCTAGATGACAGACGTTTTCGATTGCGGCTTGCCACGCTTAGCTCTCGTAGAACAGCGTCATGGTGCTTTTTGTCTCGTGTGGTGGATTGAACTCGCCAGCGCTACTGAACTGGCGATTGGATCCGCTTGCAAACTTTGTCAGTTTTATTCATTTTCTGGTCCACTTCGTTCAGCACTGAGGTGACGTATGCATCCATGGACACACCGTTCCCCTGAAATCATATCCTTGATGTTTTGGCATAACGCGTCGCGATGAGTGATTCTACACTGGAGCTCTTGCAGACTGCGCCTAGTACTTGGGCTTGTACGCGCTTTAAACTTGGTTAGCGATACTGCTGTACCTGGGGTTATCATGCGAGTATGCCAGTCAGTAACAACCGGTTCGATTGGAAAAGAAGCCGCAACAAAAAAAAATGCAATTTTTAACAAAATGTTTGGAAACATTGACAGTAAAAAGCTCGGGTTTGGCCAATTTTCCGGTAAAAATCAACGGTCAATTTGCCATGTGTCGCACTTTCCACAACTCACAACCCAACACTCTTTTGACCGATGCGATTGCCCACGCAAGGTGAAGTCGGTTCTGCGCTGATCACTGCCGCGTCGATTATCGTCGCAGGGGCCACAGCATACATGCACTTTGCTGGCACAACTGCTCTGCCTCTAACGGTCCTTGGAGCCTTCCTCTCTTTGGTACTTGTCTGGCTGCCAGTGATCTCAGTGGTCGAACCAGATCCTAGCACCAGCCGAACACTGACCGCCGCCGTCGTAGTCACAACTTTCATTTCCATCACTGTTGCCGTTTATGTCCTTGGTAGCATCGTTGGCTTCTCGTCTTTGTTGCTGGACATTCTCGCTTGCTGCGTAATCGGCTTTATCGCTTTTGTCGTCGTATGCAATGTTTTCGAATCCCCGGCGGCAAAGTTGACAATGGTCGGCTTCATTGCCAGCTTGGCATTAATGTCATGTATCTCGTGCGAAGTCCCCGTCCTGCCAACTGCTGTTACCGCGGTTGTCCTCAGTTTCAATGGCTTTATTTTGTTCGCAACGGCCGATGATGCCAAAAATCGCAAGAAGGGAGTCTTTGAGCCCAATGAAGTTTATCCGGCTCTCGCGGTCGCCGTCATGCCGCTTCTCGTATCAGCATGTGGCTTGTACTTTTACGGCCCGACATCGTTGGGGGCCATTAACCTGCCCACCACTGTGACAAATAGCTCCGTCGCCACATTGGAGGCTGAAATCAGTTTCCACGCGGCAGCCATGGCCGGCCAAGAGCACGCCGTAGCCACCTTTCTACGAGACGGCGTTGCGCCCATCAAAATGAACTCGGTACGCCAAAAGTCAACAGCGCCCCAGTTCTCACTTTACCACAGTTTGGTGCGACTGTTCTGCATGCCGCAGCATGGCACGGCCATGAAGCCGTCGTCCGAGCGATTCTCGACGCCTCCCCCGGCATCGTCCACCGCCGCTCGCAGGTTCACCAGTTCCATCTAATGCGCTGAGATCATGTTACTGTGCGACTAGAACGGGGCCACTGCCCTCCATATTGCGGCGCAACACGGCCACGACGCCCTAGTGCCACTTCTCCTCAATGCTGGCACCGACGTGGACGCCCACACCATTGTTGAACGTCAGCACTTGGCGCAGGAGCTCACGCCTCGTAGGATGGGTGCTCGGCGCTTATGATGGCGGCTCAGAACGGCCACCGCCGTGTTGTGTGGCGTCTCGTTGACGCCGGCGCTGACGTTGGTCGCCGCAAGGAGGTTAGCATTGCGCCTGCGGTACGCCCGATGCTCGACTGCCATACCGACGTCCACCAACAAGAGGTTTGTGTATGGTGGGCGACGACTTTAATCACTGTGGCTGGCATCTGTAGGATGGCGCAACTGCTCTCTATCTTGCGGCTCAACATGGCCACATGGATGTTGTACTGGCGTTATTGGCTGCTGGCGCTACCGCCCAAGAGGCCACCACGGTATGTGAATTCGTGTCGGAGGTCCTGGACACCCATTGTAGGCTGGGACGACGCCGCGGCAGGTAGCCCTCGCATACGGCCACACCGCTGTCGCCGCGATTTTGGAGGCACTGGAGGCCCCAGCCCTAGACGAATCCTCAGTGGTATTGCAAAAAGCTCCAAAACTCGAGCCGATGCCGACGGAGTCCACGGACAAAGTGCAACTCTCACTACCGTCCGTCTACTGGACGGCGGGGGGAGCAATTATCTTCGTTGTTTCAATCGCGCTTGTTGGCGTGTTTGGCCGGCCGCCAGCAATGGTACGAGGGCTTGCAATTTGGTGTTAGCACTCGACATCTCTTGTAGACGCCCGTCACCCCTGCATCACCAAAACGCAGCAGAAGGCCGTGGCACGGATCCGTCAGCCTGCCACTATCCGACGCGTGATCTTCCCAACCATAGCATACCAACAACTGTATTACGAATGCGACGGGTGCCATGAACTAAGTTGTGGGATCAGGTTTGGTAGTGCGACATACTATACGTTTATATAACGCTTTGATTTCGATTCACTCACAGTCGTTGACGTACTCACCACTCGCCAAGTGTCGAAATCACCGAGGACGTCAACATTGTTTTTCACGCCAAGTAGGGGTTTCGTGGCGCCGTGGCTCATCCTTCAAGCTTGGGACCTGGGCACCGATGAAGTGGTTCACCAGGTGGAGTGTGCTTGACTCGTTCTCGGAAAAATAGTATCGATGACCATTGCCAATGTCGTTGCCGTTGCTTATTTCCAAGGCATGCGTTAGGCATCCGAGCGCTGTCGAGACCTTTGTCGGGGCATTTACATTGGAACTGAGATGAGAAGTTCGACACACTATGATGGCAAAGTGGTGAATATGCCTCCTATATCGGTCGCATCGGACGGAGAAGGAAATCTTTAGCCTGCGAGACAAAATTAACATATCTGGTCATGTCAGTAGTGTGCGACTAGGACGAGGACCACACGCATACCGGTATGCCTTTGCATACTGTGAATCGTGCCAAGAAGCAGCTTGGTAATTGCGACCTGGTTGGTTAACACCATGCGCTCAAGAGGTTGCACTAAGTACCGCGGGCGCCATCGTTTGTTTTAAACTTAAACGCTGTAAGTTTCTTGGGACTTCGATACGGCCTAGTCTCCAGAATACTTTGAGCAATTTCAGTTACACCCATTCGGCATTCATCACGCATACCTTGGAGCACCGTGTTTTCGCCCGACGCATGCATCAGAGACTCTGGCCACGAAGGTTGTGCGTAAATAATCTATTGGAGGCCATCCACAACAAAATTGCTCGTTGAGATACGTCAAACGCGTTCACGGCATTACCCCTGGGCAAGGGACTGCTCCATGATAAATATTAGCAGGTTCGGCATGGGTATAATGTTTCGATTTGTATCTTCACCAAAGCGTCTGCCCAATTTTGCCAACAGTGCTGTCAAATATAAGTTGTGAATATTACCTGCAGAGGCAAAAAGTCCACTGGATGCGTCCTTCTGCTAAAAACGATGCAGAGCCATAGCCAGTCCTTGTATTATTACAATAACACGTGTCGATATGAGATCGCTGGGTGAGAGCAGGTGGGAGAAGCTGACGGTGATCCAGCCGCACCAGCATTGAGTTGTGTGCATATAAGTGTGCCTCGATGTATTGTCATGACTCTGATCGTATATTTATATATTAACATTATATTTATATTAGAACATTGAGGCCGTCGGTCAGCAAAAGGCCAGCGAGTAGACAATGCTCATTCAAACAATGTTAGATGGAGTTGTCATAGGCTCAAAATTTTGCGGAAACTACGCTGCCCGTGCCACTTAGGTTTGGGTGACTCCGCGACCGGTGCGTTGGTATTGTCGTGTATGTTGACTTCGTTGAGCGGCATGGAACGACGCAGCATTGACACGCTCGACAAGACGACCAGTACAACGGCGACGACAGCCACCGGTGCTGTCCAGTTGGATAGATGCGTAGACCCTTGCGATTGGTGGGTTGGTGCTGAAGCCCCCATCGCGGGTGCCATGGCTTTTCGTGTGGCTACTGGGGATGTCTCTGCCGCAGGCAGCTCGAGTGCCTCCAAAATCGCGGCGACAGATTCATGGCCGTTCGCCAGTGCTGCTTGTCTGGGCGTTGTACCCGCCTACGTCAATATTACCACCTCTGGCAAGGACGCATCAACGCACCGTGGTTGGCACGCTCGCGGCACCAACGGACAGAAGATGCTCCACGATGTCGTTGTGGCCTTGTTGGGCTGCCATGAAGAGTGCTGTCGCGCCGTCCTACATATACCAGCTGCATTAGATGAGTTCATTCCCAGCAGTTTGTGTACTTCTTGTTGGTGAACGTCTGTATGGCAGTCGATCAGTGGGCGCACCGCGGAGGTAGCATGAACGTGCTTGCGACGACTAACGTCGGCGCCAGCCTCCACTAGGCGCCACACTACCCGGCGGTGGCCGTTCTGAGCTGCCATCATGAGTGCCGTTGACCCATCCTACATTCAAACTGTAAGCTTCCAAGCCGAAGGCACGCATCGGACGTAAGTGCTTGCGTTGACGTTTTCACCCGCTTTGAGGAGAAGAGCTACCACCGCGTCATGGCCGTTCTGCGCCGCAATATGGAGGGCTGTGGCCCCGTTCTAGGCGCAAAGTCACGGCGCTGTCATTCGGTTCAACACACCGGTGAGCGTTCGTTGATAATTTGAGGCGCTGCATCGATTAGCGCACGAACGACGACATCATGACCATGCCACGCTGCTGCCTGCAGAGCCGTCGTACGAAGCTGTTGCAATGTGAGAGGCAAGCTAAGATGACCACCACCTACCCCGGTTTTTTCGACCGACATGATACCGTTTTGCAGCAAGCGGGCTACGTCATGCTCGTGGCCCGCGAACGCCGCCTTAAGTAGACGGGGTCCGCCGTCCAACGCAACGTCGGATACGTTTTTCACGGCAGTAGACAAGTTGGCTTGTGCCGGACCAAACAAACAGGAATAGTACAAGGCGCTTGTTGCCAAGAGGAGAGGAACGGCCAAGAAAACGATGCACGTCGAGACTTTGTCAGTGCTGAGAAGCTCATTGTGAGCAACGTATCCAATAGCCAGGCGATGCAAACAATATGCGCTCAGCGAAGTTGAGATAACGGTACCGATTGTTGCCAAAACTGGCACATTGGCATCGACAAAGGAGTACAGCAGCACGGAGCCGACAGTAAAGATCATGGACGCAGCCAGTGTTCCGGGAATCCTGAGTTCGAATACCAGCCGGAGGAGGATGACGAGGCCACATACGATAGCAGACAGGATGCCAGGGGCCAGCCAGGAGCCATGGATGTAGTCATAGACGTAGATGATCCAGCTCGCAGAAATAAAGAAGCCGAAGACAACCACGAGGTTAATTGCTCGGGTTGCGCTGGTCTGTGAAGGCGGTCGTTGAATAACGGGGACCCAGAAGCATCCCATCAGAAGAAGGTCACCGAGGCCCGTAGGAGTTGGACCAACTATGCCAGCGAAGAACGGGGTGGCCCAAGCAAGAAGAAGCGTTGCGACGAAAAGCTGCCAAGCTTGGAGTTCCATCTCGGTCAAGCTTAGGTTGGCGTAAAATGACAAGTGCTCGCAACTGCATACAAAACGTACCGGGCGTGGGTTGCTGGTCTGATGTGGGAAACCGAATCAAGTACGCGAGAATTACCTATCACTTTAATTATTTCACTCAAACAATTCAAAAATGGTTGCTGGATTACAGTATTGCCACGGTCAAGTATGGGTAATTTGCTTCGATGCCTTCGTAACCTTTCATTGTTGCCTGCAGCGACGAATAATAAACTATTAGTATGCCCCAACAAACCAACAGCCAATTCTTGTCTTAGAAATGCTGCCCAGCAAAGGGATAGGGTCTCCCCTGAGGCCGACAGAAGCGAGTTTTTCACATCACAGTTATCGCGCGTGCCACATCTTTTACGAGCTTGTGCAAAAAGATGATATAATTTTTAGGTGCAAGAGAATATTTCACGGTCCACATAACAAATGAATTTGTACAATACATGGTGTGTTAGCATGGGATTGTGTGCGCACATTAATCAATGATGTGGTGGGGCAGCACGTCGGAGCACCAACCAGGCAGATCACTACTGGATGCAGCAAGAGAGGGTGGCACTGATCGCGTGCAGAAGCTTTTACGCGACGGCGCCGATGTTGGCCATTGCTGTGAGGTACTGTAGCCCATAATTGGCGCATTCGTTGACACATAGAATTCGCAGGACGGGAGGACGCCTCTTCACGTAGCAGCTTACGGCGGCCATACAAACGTCGTCAAACTATTACTCGACGCCAAGTCGGACGTTAACGCACGAGAAAAGGTCGGGCTGCTCCAGCACTTGACTACATCACGCAAATAGGATGGGCTTGCGCCATTGCACGTGGTCGCCGAAAAGGGTCACGTCGAAACTGCAAAAATCCTGCTCCAAGTTGGGGCTACTGTCGATGCCCGTTGCAGCGTACTATGCATTGCAATCAACATCCTCACACGGCTTCATAGGACAACAGCACGCCTCTGCACTGGGCTGCTGGCTTTGGACGCCCCAGGATGGTTCGGCTGCTTCTCCAATCTGGGGCAGACATCAACGCCCAAACGAGCGTTTGTTATTCGTTTACCACGGCCCTTCACAATTGCCTATT
>JNBR01001524.1:0-103630 GCA_002081595.1 Achlya hypogyna | reverse complement strand
CCCCCGGCCCTTTACGCCAAACGCGCCCGCCCCATGTCTGCCCCTTCAACACCTGATAACCCTATGGATCGGCCAGTCCAGGGCCGCGCCCATCCGCGGCGCTGGCGCGCAGAGTGCCCCAGGACGAGCTGCCAAGGTACAATCTGCGCCGAAAAATATAATGGAATGCGAAGCTAATGTCCAGGACGTTGGGGCAGCGTCGTTTGAACAATATGAGCTCAACGAATATAATTCAAACACTAGTAAGGATTTGGCATTTATCGCGTGCAGCGTCCAATGTGCTATAACACTTAGGCTGGGGTACGATAATTTCATATGTTGAGAGCCAGCGCTACGAATATGGAGTATAAGATGGCTGCCTCGTGGCTGCTGAGAAGAGGCACATAGTACTATCACTCGACTATGTGCAGAACTTCGCTTTGCCTAACTATACCCAGTTCCTATCAAAAATTAATTTCCTTCGGTAGTACAACAAATCCCAAATGAAAGGACACACGCAAAGTTTATGTGACAGCGGATTTGGTTCTTTCCGAACGTGTTTTACGAAACAAATACTATTCTACAGCTTCAGTTGCAGAGGCCATGTCAAGCGAGGTCTTTGGCTTCAACTTCGGTATTGATATGTTCCATCATCCAGATGATGACGCCATCATCGAGCTATGCTTCGTGGGGCTCGTAGCAATGCTACGTCATTTCGTCTCGAGCACTCAAGATCAACTAGAAGCAAGCATCGTCATCTTAGAACTTGATCCCGCCAACCTTAAGATTGGTGACGAGAGCCACCTGAACTTTATTGTCAGCTTCATCGTCCTTTGTTGGCAATCTTTACGCCACCAATTGAAGTGACTTCTCTTCAATGTCTGTGAAGATCAAACACTACCACCGTGTCGACACCCTCCTGGAAATCGTGCGCAGTGAGTGGGTTGTCGACTGCGACAAAATGGCCAAGGTGTACGCAATTTTAAACTACTATCGTTCCGACGGATATTTACCGGGGAATTCGTGCGCCTGTCGACATACTTCGCGACCTGGCGAATACTAGATCGCCCATAACCATTCTTCGGCAGGTGGCGACACACGCCTACTACATTGCACACACAAAGCCTGGTGTACCTCGCGTCATAAGGCGGCCCACGACATTTTTATCGACAGCACTGACGCGTGTCAACGACCAGCAAGATTGACGCACTTGCAACAAACCGCAGGTTCCGAAGCGATGAAAAAGTATGAGCGCAAACTACGAGCGACGCCGCACCATAAGAACCAAGGTATGCAAATTCTAAATTCATGGCCACACTAAAGACTCTCTATTGGCACGTGGAGTGTGTCTTACTACGGACATTTCTCTTTTTCATCGTCAGCAAGCGCAACAAACGCGTTCGTCGCGACGGTTCAAGCGAGCAGGGAACTGAAGCAATGAAATGAGCTGTAGGGCAGACTGGCAGCTCATTAGTCACATTTGCCAAAGCTGTGTCCATTTTACTGAAAGCTTCGCCTCTGCCTTAAGTGTCTCGGCAACAACCATCAGTCAAGGGCTAAGGCCCTCTAATTTGCGCTCGAGATGATTGAGGAAGGCGCATCCGTAAAGGACGCATCTGCGAAGTACAATGCCCCTATTTCAACGCTCAGGCTCCGCATGAAAATGAACGCGGCAGGCATTAAGCCCGGGCGCGGGTGTCGCTTCTTGCGAAGAGCAATGAGGCTCAGCGTGCACTCGTAAAGAAGGCAAAAGCAGATGCTGCAAAGAGGGCAAAGAAAACGGCGGCCACGACTACTGTGTCCGACTCGGCGACCATGGAGACAATGCCGGCGTCCGTTGTGATGAAGTCGGCGACCGTGCGGACGAAGCCAGCGACCGTGAGGACGAAGTCGGCGACCGTGCAACTTGAGCCCGCGACCTTGGAAAAGAAGACGGTGGCCGTGGGGACGACGACCTCGACCGTGGGTGCTTTTGCGTCGGCGGCAGCGCCCGTGGTAACGGAAGGCTTGCCTGCAGCGGCGCCGAACGCGCGACCATCTACGTGTGCATTTGGCGTTACGTCTTCACCTCGACGTACGACCAGTACCTCTGCATTGCCTTCTGCGTCGATTGCTGAAATTGTAGAAATGCCGACAGCCGACAAAACCCTGTACCGGATATTGCTTTGATTGGTAGACCCTTTATCAATGTATACTTCCTTGTTCGAATATAACCTGTGGAGAATTGATGTTCTGACTGCTGCAAAAAGCTCGATTTTATCGAAGCTGCACGTAGTTTGAGCATAACAGGATCAATTGGTATTGGAGGAACAGAGAATTGACGCGTGAGATGCCATACATTGCCTTTCCATTTTGATACCCTTTCTCCGTCAATACTGACCGTAGACTCGCGAGTGAGCGTCCATTGCATGGGTGATGACAGACCGGCTACGACCCAACGTTTCAGCAATTTGACGTGTGCTGCAACCGACGCCGTACAAGGCAGCAACTTGCCCCTTTTCGTACTCGTCTAAGGCTTTGCCACGTCCCATAGTTGCTCTACAGCGTGTGCCATGAAGCCGTGACTGGGTTGTCAGTGTTCCCTACCTTTTTCGATGGCCTCTTTGTCGTCAAAATTGCAATAAAGATTGCCAGCAATTCCGGCCCTATATTTATGACGCGGTGCATAATTGTGCTTTTCACCATATCTTCTGATTGACCAAATATTTCTCAAATTTTACGCCGGATTTAGAATAGTCTTACCAAGACGAATCGTTTGCCACTCCAACCATGTGAAAAGGCGTAAAAATCTGAAAGTAATGGTGAAAAATAAGGGTGGCTCTATCATTATGACGCGCACTGTACTGCGGGAACGCATCTGATGGGGGAATATGTTCAGGTATATGTCAGCGCATTCGACATAAATTCAAGGAACTATTTAGTAGGATTGTCGATGTGTGCTTTGGGCATAAGTTTTTGCAAACGATTCTCTATTGTGTGTAAATATCATACGTGCAAAAGCCAAAATAATGTGCGATTTCGCCATTTTATTGTGTGTTTCGGAGCAAACCGTGGGTGCAAAAGCATTTACTCTTTGCAGTGCTCGCATTTGCAAATTGGATGTAGGATTTGCATACCTCTTACTTGAGTTGTCGTGGAGCCTCATGTGTCTGTGCCAAAATGCAACCTATCAGAAGAAACAACGTTTTCGCGGGCGATTTTGCCAGCCATGTCATGTAGTTCTGCGGCCTTCCTTGCTGCCTGCAGGCAGCCCTACAATTTGATTAACTTCATGTCGCCTACGCCTGTTCCCAAGAGCAAGCGCACGTGTCGCCAGCGCCGGACGCTGCCTGAGCAAGTCGATGTTCTTGTCCGCATTGGTAAGGGCGAGAGGGGGCGCGTCTTGCAGAGCAGTACGGCGCCTCACACCAGGCCATCACGCACTTGAAGCCTCGCAAGGACGCAGTATTAAGCGAAATCGCTGAGCAGCAGGCCAACGGGCAAGAAGGTCAAGCGTCGCGTCCTAACAGTGCCGTACCCATCCGAGACTATCGACCTCGCACTTCTCTAGTGGCTACAACAAGTCGTTAAGCAAGGCGGCACCATGAGCGTAACGCGCGACGTGCTCGAGCACAAGGCCAGGGCGATCGCGCTTGCACAAGGCAACGCCAAGTTCAAGGTAAACACGGCTGGATCGCACGCTTCAAGAAGCGGTAAAACATTGCTTTTTTGTCGGCTGCGGCGAGGCCACGAAGGTCGTGTGGACGCCTGGGCTCAGAGCCATCTTACAGAGCGTTCGGGACCAACTTGTAACTGCCAACCCACCACTCGATTGCATCTGAAACTTAGTCAAGGCTGCGCTATTCTACAGCACGATCTCGGCGCGCTCGTTCACAGCACTCCACGGCCGTCGCCAGGCCGTACCGGGTACGAAGGCCCGCATCACTGTCTCCTGCGTCAGGCGAGAAGGTCAACCAGAGAGTCATCAACAAGTCGAAAGCACCTCCGGAATTTCTCCAGGGCTGCTAACTCCGCCAAGATATGTGCCACTTCGATGCATCCAAGAAGCCTCGGCAGACACACGAAACGTTCGTGCGCTACGTCGATATGATTAATGAGGTTGCTGTGCAGCGAGGGCAGTTTCTTTTTTCGTTCTTAACAACGCGTCGTCGCAAGTCAAGGCAATCGAGACGCTTGGAGCTCTCGGTACGAATATGAGAATATCTAGCCTCTCATGTTGCTTCGTTACCAAGATGCTAGCCCTCCAGCCAACCCTCACAAGTCGCTTGTCTTCCTGCTCTTGCCACCTAATGCCACCAGCGTTCTCCAACCCATCAACATAGGGATCGAGCGGAGCCTTAAGGCTCGCTACCTCCGGCGTCAGCTCCCGGATTTGTTCAAGAACTTTTACGAGCATGTTGAATCGGGCAACGTCTTCGACGTGAAGCAGCATGCCCATCTCTCGGCGTGCCTCGACTGGATCGTTGCCTCATGGCGGGACATGCCCGAAAATACGATTCGACGTTGCTGGGCTAAGGCAGTGGTGCTTCCTCGGCCAATGAATGAGCCGCTTGAGCAAGACATTGACCAAGTCCCACGGGTACCGAGGTCGACGAGCTAGCTGCGCTTCTTAACACTACTGTACTCGGGGGCCAAGCGGGGAATTATCGATGGATTCGTCTTGAACAGAACTCCTACCGCGTGCAGTGAGGCAATTTTATCTTCCGACATCGACGATTCAGCGATCGAGATAAACCGAGAGATCCTATGGACGATAGAGATTTAACGCGAGGTTCCCCAACAACATATGCCGCTAGTAACATATGTGCATTGTATTCACATACAAATATTGATGCGAAAAAAATCACATCAAGCGGTCATCACTTAAAGTGATTCCTCTCTGTGTGGTCACTTTTGAGCAAAACGTGGGATAAGCGCTAGGCCTTGTAAAAATCGACATTGTCATGTATTAAATAAATTAAGCTAATTTATGCACATTGCCAGCGTTAAAATGTGCAAGTGCCTAAATTATGGACAGGACACGGTGACTTTCAATGGTTTCTGGACTATGTACGATGTATTTCAATGCTTTAGAAACGAATGTGTTTCGCTGCTTGGCCTGGAAGATTCCTTCGAGAAAAAGGTGCATCATGTCGGTCCGATTCTCGTCCATCTCCCGCTTGAGGATCGAGTAGTCGGACTCGACTGACGTGGTATTGGGAAAGACAGTTGCCAGTCCACAGCAAAATGAGCAAAGGCGACACCAGCGACCAGACGTCACATCCCAGGCCTCGTCGAAGGTGGTCGAGAGGTCGTGCTTGTCGATGGCGGCCTTTAAGAACGCATCGCCGCCGTTGTAGGCGGCGTATAGCTCACGTTGGTCAGCCTCGATATTGTCGGTGTCTTCGTCCGACCATATGCTCGAGAGATGCGCTCACGGCACGGGTCGAGCACGTCGCGCACAAACCGACCCGGCCGAAATTGTACAAGTTGACCGGGTAGAACTGGAGTCGCGTCCTTCTCTAGCGGCTTGTTGTTGTCATCGCGCTCCGCACGAACGGCGTTCAGTCCAACAACAAGTCGCTCCACGTACACGACGATCTCCTTGAGCACAGCCGCCTTGTCGTCCACATCGAGCCCATGTTGGCTGGATCGAGCAAATGATCCCTCGTCCTCAATGAGGCTCACAAGGTGATCAGACGAGACGCGGTACGTGTTGCCAAGCACGTAGTCAATATTGGTGTCGGCCTCGTCTAGCCCGACGTCGGTTGTTGCTGTCGCGGTGTCGATCCCTTCGAGTTGGAACATCTTTGTGAGCGTCTTGATCAGCTCCTTAATATGGCTCTCTTGCTGGGCAATCAGAAGCGAGCTGCTCTGCAGCTAGACAAACGTCGTGTTTATCTTGTCGATCGCGGGCGACACGGCGAAAGTCAAGGTCCAACCATTTGTTGGTTGGTATCACCTTGGTGTAATCCGTCAACTTGCGCCAGTATTGCTTGTAAAAGTTGAGCACGCGTCCAAGGTGCATCCACCGGTTTGTCTTCTTGGGGCACTTGGCTTGGATCTCAATCACGAGGTTTATCTGGGCGTGGAGGTACACAGAAAACTGATATGCAAACTTAAGCCAGGCCCCGCCGTCGATACCCTTGGAGCTGGCTTTCGCGATAAGGTCCATCTGGCGAGTCGCGCACCAAACTCGGAGCATGTCATTCTCGTCAGCTTGCACAAGCTGCGTGACGAAGCCACGGTGGCGCCCCGTTATCGTGTTCTCGCCGTCGCTCGAGACACCGATGAGTTTGGATCGCCAGAGAGAGTCGACCGCGTTCAACAACTTGACGACCATGTTAAAAATGCTGTCGGCCGTGTGACGCCCAAACATCGGGATCGCGACAAGGTGCAGATTTAAAAGTCGGCGAGCTGAGCCAAGCCGTACGCGCACATCGATGAAAGGCTGTCCGTCGTGCGTACTGCCATCGCAAGCGAGCAAGAAAGCCCAGTAATCGTCATAGCTCAGAAGAAAGTAGATAGCCTGCAGCGCAATAGCAACTTGGGCACGGACGTACTGGCCGACAATGTTGGCATTCGCACCGGTCAGCTTGGGGTTCCGGATGTGGTTTTGGGCGTGGCGAATGGCCTCAGCCGTCTTGCGGAACGAAAGCCCGGAGCCGATGAGGTCAATGGCCAAGTTTAAGCGCATGCGGTTATGGATTGTTACTTTGTACCCCACGCTGTCATCCTAGTCTTCTGCAGACGTGAACCATTCCATGGCCTTGACCTTCTCCTTGGCGAGACAAGCGATCGTTTTCGTGGCGGCATACGCAACGTCCTGGCCCTCTTCGTCCTCGTCCTCGTCCTCGTCGACTTAGTCGGGGCGAAAGAAGAGTTTGCCAATGACGTCGTTGACAATGGACAGTTGGATCGTGTACACGACGGTGTCGGTGGATCAATCGATGTACTTGTGCAGCGTGTTCTCAAAGCTGAGCTTGTCCTTGAAGTATGTTCTCTTCTCCACCGTCGATAGCGCTTGTTAAGCTGCCCAAGAAGCTTCGTGCTGCTTGTGATACTTGCGGTAGCTCTCTGGCTTGAACGGCTTCTTGAAGTAGTGGATCGTACTGCGGTTCTTGCGCTTGCGGGTCGATCCGAGGCCAACATCGACCTTGTCCCGGCCCTCAAAGGCGGAGAAGTTGCACCGCACGGTCTGATCCCCGCTAGGTCCAGTAGAGACGAGCTCCAGACCGTACTCGAGGGCGTGCTTTGGCTGGAAAGGGGTCGTTCGGGACGGCGCCATGGCTGCACGGTCTGTAGTCAGCTCGAAAAAAAACCTAATTTCTGCCCGCCACAAATTTTACTATGTGCATATGCAGGTCGATTTTAAGAAAGTGCCTCTTTTTACAAGGCCTGGATAATTGCACACTATTTGGAATGAAAACGGGCATGCATTTGAGGCGAGAATTTCCATGTAAAGTGACGTTGGTGCAGAAGGTAAAACTTGGTATAGACAAATACGATCAAAGATACGCACGATTAAGTTGAGCACGAACAAGTTAAGCACGAGCATGTTTTAGCAATAAGTTGGCCTCCAAGTTAAGCGATAATTTTGGCCTTCAAGTTTGGCAACAAGTTCGGCTCAAACAATGCAAGCTCGCCAAATCCTGGGTTATAGACTATCAGGATTTATCAGGCGAGATGTCCGACTCTTTGCTCTTACAATGCATTTGCGCAATAAAACATGAAATATGTATGCTATCAGGATTAGGATCTGAGTTTCAAACTCAAAATCGCCCTGAGAAGTCTCATATTTGTAGAGGGCAACGGAAGTGTGAAGTAAAGCCAAGTGGAACATTCACGAGCAATCCGTGTTGAGCTGTTGGAGGATTTTGCATTTTCCAGCCCATGCGCAAATCTACCATTGATCGTGCGTGTACTGTTGAAAAGCCGCGTTGCTGCAACGAAAGGAAGTGTTCAGCTCAATAACCTGGCCACAACCCTCTTACAATGATCATGCTGATTCCATGCTTCATTGGTATCGGACTGTAATTAACGAAAGGCATTGCCACGTCTGCCGATTCTGCATGAGATAGCATCCTTGTTGAGGGCATCCATCATTTTCGAGAATTACATGCGACTTTGTAGGGCCTCAAGTACAACTCGCGCACTACTCTAGTATTCGATGGGCTTCCACTAGGCTAGGCTACGATTCAGGGTCATGACCCACTGCAGTGTGCTATATGATATACAATGGTCCGCCGTCCGGGACGACTAACCTTCGATCATTTTGCGCACGGCAGTGGCCGGAGGAAACCAGGTGCCACCTGCTACTTTTATAGTTGTCACACCGCTATACAAACTGTAGGTCATTAATAACGCGCTGTCGCGGGTGCAAACTTGAACCGGCAGAGTTAGTTTCGAAAATGCCAACACTTTGGTCTGAGAGTGCCGACTTCGTTGCCCGCTTCCGCGCGCTGGACGATGGTGGTGTCATCAGCGATGCGCTTGTGCCTTCAACGCCACCGGAAGTCGTTGTAGCGCGCCTCGCTGCCAAGTCGCTAGCCTGGAACGAGCTGACGACTCTCGCCAAGCAGGCCATACTTTGGGATATGGGCTTCGTCCGGACGAGCACGTCCCCGGACGATGTCACGCAGACGTACACGGCATGCACTGGTAGTGGCGGGTCCTCCATGTCCACGATCGCTGTGTCCCAGGCCTCATTCCTCAAGTCGCAGACGAACGCGTCGGTTCTCACTTGCGAAGGCGCGTCGGGAAACTACTCGCGCCAAGAAAACTCCCATGGGCTCTTCCTCGGCACGGTCACCAAATGCGCCGTTCCTCTTTTACCTGATTCAATGACGCCCAACAGTTATGCGAGCATGTGGGCTCAAGACGGAATGGGCCCCACAAGCGTGCCCGACCCTCGCTTCTGGCGTCACGAATGGCATAGCAAAGGCTACCCAAGCTTCCTTCTCTTTGCAATCCACACCGTTCCCGCGTCGCTTACGGAAACAGCGTGGGGAGTTTGTCCGTCGTCGTCCTCGCCTGGCGCATTAATAGTGCCTTGCACCGTGTATGAACCCCCAGCAAATTATACAGCATGGGTCTCGGCGCCCGCAAATGCGAAGTGGTGCATTCCGTCCCCCTCGGACGCCATGAACCACTGGCTTGATGCCCTACACGACGCCAAGTTCGCGCCGCCGTCACACCCACTGTCTACCCTGACGATTGTACTCATCGTGGTGCTCTGCATCCTCGTGCTCGGCTTGCTCGCTTTTTTTCTTGTCCGGCGCCGGCGTCGGCAAAAGCATGATAGCTCAATGAGCCCCATGAGCAGCTATTATCACGCGAGCCGTCCGACGATCGGCTCGGGCCGCACGTCGGGCAATGGCTCGAGTCAGAATAAGCAGACCATCACGACGACGTCCGAGACGCTTAATGCCTTCCAAGAAGACCCCGTATTGTGCGCTCGGCGGCTGCCGTACTCATCGATCGCCACGACTCGTATGATCTCCAAGGGTGCGTACGGCGAGGTCTGGCTAGGCACGCTCTCAGAAGCTGCGCAAGCCCCTGGCGAGGCCAGTGTCGCACCGCGCATCCGGGTCGTGGCCGTCAAGAAGATCCTCGACGCCAAGCGCCATGACCCGCACGAACTCGAATGCTTTGCCGACGAAATCCGTCTGATGGCGCTCTTTACACATCCCAACATCGTCCAGTTCCTCGGCTTCGGGTGGAACACGCTGCAGAATATGTGCTGCGTCACCGAGTACTTGGCCAACGGCGACTTGTCCGCGTACCTTGCTCAGCACCGAAACCTGGACTGGGACATCAAGCTGCGCATCGCCCTTGGTGTATTGAACGCTGTTAACTACCTTCACACACTCGACCCGCCCGTGATCCATCGCGACCTCAAGGGTAAGAACGTTCTTATCTCGGACGATGTGACGGCCAAGCTCAGCGACTTTGGCATCTCCCGCCAACGCGTGGCGGACGAGACCATGACCGTTGGTGTCGGCACGGCATTCTGGACGGCTCCAGAGGTGTTGCTTGGCCGCAAATACGACAAGTCCGTCGATGTCTACTCGTTTGGGTGCGTCCTCAGTGAACTGGACACCCATCATGCGCCGTACGCTGACCTCAAGGGCATTCCGAGTATGCAGATCGTGCAGAAGGTCACGGGTCAGGACGGCACCAGCCAACCATTGCGGCCGACTTTCACCCCGACATGCCCCACTTGGCTCCGCGAGGCTGCTGCAGCGTGCCTGAACCGCGAGCCCACACAGCGCCCGACTGTGCCTGAGCTCCAGGTGCGATTTGCTGCTGGCATCGCCGAGATGTCCTCTTAATACTAAATCTTATTTATCGCCTCCGCGGCTTATCTTTCCCTCGTGGTGTGTGGTACATCCGCACCCCATTCAACGGGTCCCTATCGAGCGGCCGTGCATCGGCCTAGTTTCGAAGGGGAAGATCGTCCGAACGATGCAAAGCCACAAAACTTGAAATCAGGTGCAGAAGCCACTTGCTATCAGCCGACGAGCTCCATTCCACTGGGCAACGCCAGTGCGAAGCTCACGGATGTGTGCTTCCCTGGTAGTTCCCACGGAGTGGGTCCAGGTGCGCCAATAGCGAGGATATTCACCTCGATAGATACCCATCTCGAGAGCACATCGAGTCCAGCGCACGGTCATCATTAGCTGCAGTGCAATGTGGACAATGATGTCACTCGTTATTAACACCATTTCTTGCCGTTGGGTAGAATCTCAAGCGAAATCCAATAAATATGCACTGGCCAATCAAAACGGGATCACGGCCGAGCCTCGCCGCTGACTGGCTGCTCCTTTACGCAGTTCAATCTTCAACTTTTGTGAGAAAAGCACGTCGAAAAACCAGTCACGAAAAACCCTCCTGGAGCCATGGGAAGCAACAACCCGTGGACTGAGAGCAGCGACTTTGTCGCACGGTACCAGGCGCTCAAGGCCACGAACGCCTCCACGGCCTCCATCTGGAACCCGGTCCAGCCGCCAGCATCGGTTGCGTCGCGGCTTGCGGCGCTGTCGCTGACGTGGCCCGACCTCGGTGACGTCGATAAGCAAGCGCTCCTTTGGGACATGGGCTTTGTTCGCTCAATGTCGCTTGATCCTAACACCTTAACCCAAGTTTACACGCGCTGCAGCAGCAATAGTAGCAGCGTCGGTGCTGGTATGGCCTCGATCGCGCTATCGAAGACTGCGTTCTTGAGTTCGCAGCCAGATGCGTCGACGACATCGTGTCAATCGGCCGTGGGCCAAGGTGCGAGCTCGACATATTACCGTCAAGACAACGCGGATGGCCGCAAGCTCGGACCCCTTACCAACTGCTACATTGCAAACGACACAAGTGTCACGAACAGCCACAGTAGCATGTGGGCGCAAGACGGCCAGGGTCTCAGCGCATACCCGCTGCCCAACATCATGCGGCATGCATGGAATGCTAACTACTTTTGGCTTATCTTCGCCATCCACACCGAGATGGCGGCGACGGAGATTGGCTTCGGCTTGTGTGGACCACCCACCGCACCAGGCGGCATCACGATTCCCTGTCGCGTCTTCGACAACACGCCACCGGAAGGATGGTGCATCCCGGGTCCGTCGGCCGCAATGACGCAAGTGCTCGCCCAGATTGCACTTACAAAGCAAACTAAGACGCCGGCACCAGCACCGACTACCAGCAACAGCTCCCCGAACCACACGGCGACCATCGTCGGTGCCGTCGCTGGTGTTCTCGCTGTCGCTGCCGCTATCGGCATCTGGTTGTGTCGGCGCCGGCAACGGCAGCCGACACACCTTGACTTCACAATGTACACGTCGAACGCGCGGCCGCGCACAGGCTCTACGCAGCCAACGTCGTACCAACCCATCCACACA
Organism: Achlya hypogyna; assembly: GCA_002081595.1. Taxonomy (NCBI): domain Eukaryota; phylum Oomycota; class Saprolegniomycetes; order Saprolegniales; family Achlyaceae; genus Achlya; species Achlya hypogyna. The sequence goes on along the minus strand of JNBR01001524.1, from coordinate 91,781 downwards.
GCGTCGCACACGCTCAACGAGTTCCAGCGAGACCCAGTGCTCACGAGCAAGCGCTTGCCGTACTCATCAATCGTCTACTCACGCGTCTTGTCCAAAGGGGCTTTCGGCGAAGTCTGGCTCGGCTCGCACAACGACCAAGTCGTCGCCATCAAGCGGCTGCTCGATTCGAAGCGCACGTCAGAGGCCGAGATCGAAAAGTTTGCCGACGAGATTCGGCTCATGGCATCGTTTACGCATCCGAACATTGTACGCTTTATCGGATTTGCATGGGACAGTCTCCAAAACCTCTGTGCCGTCACCGAGTATATGCCCCAAGGCGATCTTTGTGACTACCTCCGGTCGCACCACCAGCTGCAGTGGCGGCGTCATGAAAAGGTTAAGATTGCCTTGGGCATCGCCCACGCGCTTGCGTACCTGCATGGTTTGTCGCCCACGATCATTCACCGCGACCTGAAGGCCAAGAACGTTCTCATGGGCCCCAGCTGCGAGGCCAAGTTGAGCGACTTCGGCATATCTCGCGAGCGCGCATACGAGGAAACCATGACGGCCGGTGTCGGCACCATCTTTTGGACCGCGCCCGAAGTGCTGGTTGGCGAGCACTACTCTGAGCAGGCCGATGTGTACTCCTTCGGGGTCGTTCTGTGTGAGCTTGACACAGGAAGTGGCCCGTACCCGGACTTAAAATCCGTTGCGCAGGTGACCATGGTGCACCGCATCACGGTCGAAGGGCTGCGCCCGACGTTCTCAGCGGCCTGTCCCCAGCGGCTCCTCGCCATTGCAAACAAGTGCATGTCAAACGATCCGACGCAGCGCCCCACGGCTCGTGAGCTCGTGACCACCTTGTCTGAGTGGAGGTAGAATGACTGGAGTTGGAATGCATTTGTATTGTAACATCAAGGTGTCCACTTTGTACTAAAGATCTAAAAGGCGACTTCGGGAGAGCCATTGATCGGGAGAGCGTTGTAGTTTGGATCGTCCCAATGCTCCAGGATCGTGGCGAGCTGCGCCGCTGACGGCCGGCCGGTGGGGTCACTTGCAAAGCAGAGTGCCGCCAGACTCTTGATGCGCTGGGGACAAGTCGAGAGGAAAGATGGACGGAGATCGTCGACAGTGATCCGGTGCACGAGGGTGGCCTGCGGCACGCCTTGGAGGTCGGGGTACGGTGACTGACGGGTGTCAAGTTCAACAAGCACGCAGCCGAACGAGTAGATGTCGGCCTGTTCCGAGTACCGGCCACCGAGGAGCACCTCCGGCGCCGTCCAAAAGATCGTTCCAACGCCTGCCGTCATGGTGTCGTCAATCGTTCTCTCCCTCGAGATGCCGAAGTCGCTGAGCTTCGCTTCGCACCCAGCAGCCATGAGCACGTTCTTGCTCTTGAGGTCGCGGTGGATCACAGCGCTGGGGCGACCGTGCAGGTACGCGAGGGCATGAGCGATGCCCAAGGCAATCTTAATCTTCTCGTGGCGCCGCCACTGCAGTTGGAGGTGCGACCGCAGGTACGTGTGCAAGTCGCCTTGGGGCATGAACTCAGTGATGGCGCAGAGATTCTGGAGACTGTCCCATGCAAACCCGATGAACGTGACGATGTTGGGATGCGAAAACGATGCCATAAGCCGAATTTCGTCGGCAAAATTCTCGATCTCGGCCTCCGTTGTACGCTTGGTGTCAAGCAGCCGCTTGATGGCCACGACGCCACCTTCGAAGGAGCCGAGCCATACTTCACCGAACGCGCCTTTGGACAGCAACCGCGAGTAAACGACGGACGCGTACGGGAGACGCTTCGAAGTCAAGTATGGGTCTCGTTGAAACTCGTTGAGCGTGTGCGACGCCGTGTGGATGGGCTGGTACGACGCTTGCTGGCTCGAGCCGTTGGTTCCCGTGTTGAGACGGTTCATCGAGTGCGTGCCCGGGTACGTGGTGCCCGTGTTGTGGTGGCTGCTTCGGCGGTGGGCGCCAAACTCGATATAGCCACTCTGTGGGTCCTCAGACGGGCTCTTGCGGCGGCGCATCCAAATACACAAGACGGCTGAGCACAGGAGCACAGCGGCGCCAACTGCTATGCCAACGATCGCACCAGTCGAGAGTGTCGATGACGAAGACGGTGCAGACGGAGCCGCCGTGGAAGGGGCTGTTGTCGTCACGATCGCGGTTGGCTTCCTCCTCACGATGTCGTCAAGCCACGAGTTCATCTGCTCAGACGCGACTGGGAGGCACCAACCTTTAGGGGCAGTACCGTCAAAGACTTGGCACGGGTACGTTCCGCCTGCGGGCATCGAAATGTCGGGGCATTTACCCCACTCAGTTTCCGAAGTTACGTCCACAGTATGGATGGCGAAAATTAGCCAAAATTTCCCGTCATTCCAGGCATGCCGTTGAACTTGGGGCAGTGGTGTACTGCTCGTGGCCGCGCCGTCCTGGGCCCACATACTGCTGTGGCTGTCAGCGATACCGGTATCGCTCAATGTAATGTTGGCAATCGCACAGTGCGTGTAAGGTTGCATCAAGCCACCATCTGCGTTCTGTTGTCGAAAATACTTCATCGTAGTGCCGTCGACGTTGGCCGTGCAATTCAGCGTATTCGGCTCTCCCGTGCTGTTTTGTGACTTTAGAAAGTCGGCCAGCGGCATCGCGATTTGCGCCATAGTGTTGCCTGGCTTGTCACCGTCGCACATGGTGTACACCTGGGTGAACTTGTTGGCGTCGATTGAATTGTACCGAACGAGCCCCGAATCCCATAGCAATGCTTGCTGCGTCAAGTAGTCGAGATCGGCCCAGGCGAGCCCTTTGATAGCCAACCGCTGGGTAATGGTCGGGTGGGGCTGAACGGAGCTCACTGTTGGTGCACTCCGGGCACTACCATCCCAGATGCGTTTATACTTGAGCACGAGGTCGCTGTTCGAGAGCCACTGGTTGATCATCGCACGTCGCTAAGTGCCGAGGAGGTGCCAGATCGCCGAGTGCCTCTTTTGAGCAACGGGTCAGACGTGACCCGTTGCACCGCCGAGATTGCACTCGCTTGTGAGTTTGCTCCATATTTCCGCCAATCAGCGATGGGTGAGGCTTGCGCTTGGCCACCAGGAAATCTTTTGCTCGGCTTATTTTGCCCAAAAGCTCTCCCGTCGACGAGCCCAAGGCAAATGCAAGAAACGACAATCAAGCAGCGACCAGACGAATGTTGTTGCGTCGTATGATGCGGCCACGGCGCCATCGGTAGCCTTCAATGGGAAAAGACTCGGCGCCTATCCCCACCAAAAGTTGGGCGTCCGGAATGATGACTGTGGCGACTTGCAACCATTTGCAACTTGTCCGACGGATTTGGCTCCAGCATGCGAAAGCCGGACAAGGCCAGTCGGCCATGTTAGAAGGTGTTGCTTTATACCGGTAATTTTATCTCGTGTTGGCCTATCGCTCTCCGTAGCCACCGTGCTGAGCGTCCCCCGTCGTATCGCAACTGTCTTATCGATAGCACGTGGCTGGCCTGAGTACAGTACATGGCGATCGTTCGAGTGGTGCTGGGGTATGGTCCGCCAGGCTCCCGGATCTGAGAGCTAAAACTGTGGACGTGTTTGGTAGGCTGCGTGGGGCATCTTGTGCCATGGCTGTCGCAAAATTTGAGTGCCTGGTGAGCGATCCTATGACAGAACCCACAACGGGATGATATGGCTTCCTCCTGAAAATGACCCAATTGATTGTAGTGTGCAAAATTTCCGCCCTTGATTAAACGACAAGATAACCATCTACTATTTAGTCATTTAGACTGCACAGACAATTGGGAGCATGACAACTTTGAGAACATAGGTTTCGTGAATTGGTGACAACCAACAAGCACTCATTGAAGCTAGAAAATTGGCTCACCGTCTCGACGAACTACTACACAGTTGTTAAACTTATTTTTTCGGAGTAAGTAATCGAAGATGAGAAACTCAACTCAACATCTAGACTGCGCCGTAGACTGTTGGTCGCTTTGAGTTTAACGCGCTGCGGTTGCTCCAGCGCTGTTTGTATCGACTCGCGACGAGGGCAATTTGAAAGAGAACAGCTTGCGTGAGGAACATGCCGAGGTACCAGAGTGGTGCTGAAGGCCGTTCGAGTACCATGAAGTCGTACGGCCACCCGCCATCGAATAGTGTGTCGTGTGAAAGCCATATAAACAAAAAATAGATGAGTGGCCAGAGCGACACGTGAGGTGCATGGCGCGCAGTGAGAACCCTATCGTTCCAGGCAAACTCTATGGCGAAGCAAAGTGCGTTGAGACCGTGCTGAACGTCGGAGGCCAAGTCGAACTCGACGCCCGGGTAATAAAGCAAAGACCAAAACACGAGGGCGACAAAAAAAGCCATGGGGAGACACACGTCGAAGACAAGAGAAAGTATCGCAGCCTCACGACCTGACGCCGGGTAGAACTCGGCCTTGATCGTCCACGCGAAGTAAATCCACTGCAGCGTGAAATTCCAGCCTGTAAAGTAAGCGAGCGAAAAGCCACGAGTGGCGTACACGTCGATGGCCCATACAGCGCTGAACAGCACCAGACACACAACACGAAAGATTCCAAGGGCGCGCGGCGGTTGAACTGACGAAACGAGTGGCACGGCTGGTGGATATTGCCACAGAACCCAAAAGCAGATGCCGACGAAGATCACGTATTCGGTGACGACGACGGCCACCTCCCAACTCATGCCGACTGTGCCTGCCACGAGTTTTGCACAGTCACACTGTCACTTGCATCAAATTCGAAGTTCGATTTTCCCTTGTCAAACTAGATTCGAAGTTTGAGAGAAAATATCCGCAAGATCTCTCACAACACCAACGAATATGTCGATGACCAAGAACCGCATAACTGCGCCAAAGTTGGATCGAGACGCCTGCAAGCATGCTAACTATTTTGCCCTTAGCACCTTGTGGAGCTCGATGTTTAAAGCGGCGCATGTTAAGTGAAGCCTTGTGATTACACCGGTATGGTAAGCGGTTTTGCACTTGCTCGCAACACTTGTTCGAGCAAACGTCCCATTTCGACTGGTGTTCCCAAGCACCGATTTAACCTTCACCAAACAAGTGAATGGGGAATACTAGCGGCGCTGTGATTCTTAAATTCTCAGTGGTCTCTCGCAGGCCTTCTCTGGAGGCACTAGTAGCTCACTCCACGCTTCAGCTTTACTTGAGGAGAGCTAGCCTAATACTACTACGTAGTGTTATGATACAGAGGCGTCGCTCTAGCCCCAGGTGGTGCCATCGTAACAAGAGCCATTAGAATCGAGGACGGACCTGCCACTCGTCTCCAGCCGTCCTGCCCTCGCAAGGCATCCGGACTGCACAGGGTTGTCGATCTCGACTCACCAAAGGTTTCAGTTCAGCCAATCAGCACCGAGGGGGACAGGATCTTTTTCAATCCCTTACCTTCACCGTTGATCACTTTCGCATTGGCAATGGCAGCAACAATTGACAGCTCGGACTACGTCGATCGCTTCCAGAGTCTCTACGACAAGGGTATCACGACTGACGTATCTCCTATGTCGCACCCCAAGGTGCGGGAACAATTGGCTTTGTTCGGTCTTTCGTGGGGCTCGCTGCCGCCACTTCTTCAGCAAGCCGCGCTTTGGGATTTGGGTCTTGTACTCGCCAATGTCAACGAAGTTGACAAGCTTGTGCAGGTGTACCCGAAGTGCGGCTTGACCATGGCAAGCATCTCGTTCACCCCCGAGGTTTACAACACGGCTCCACACGTGACGTCACTTGATTGCTTCTCGAGCTCGGGACCGTACATGCGCCAGCATATCGCCTCGGGTGATAACATGGCCCCCATCATGAAGTGCGCCATTGACGCCAACCCAGCAGTTGTTCCCGACGGCAATTCGAGTATGTACGCGCAAGACGCTTTGCAGCGTTTTGACGTGCCAGAGCCCGTTGTGAAGTCCCACCGCCAACAAGGCTTCCCATGGGTCGTTCTTGCCATTCACACGCTGCCATCGAAGTATGGCGCCGAAATAAAGTGGGGTGAATGTCCTCGTGAACCACTTGGTCAACGCAGCGCGCTTACAATCCCCTGCACCGTTTACAAATCAACGTCATCCAAGTTTTGCGAGCCTATATCGTTCTCCACTCAAATGTCGTCGTGGTTGCTCGCGTACAAGGAAACGCTCGCCACACCAAAACCGGTGCTGACGACCAGCACCCCGGTGGTAACGACAGCGCCAACCACTGCGCCGCTTCCAGTTGTTTCATCGGCCATCCGTGGGACGCCCTCGCCTGTGACGAATGGCGCCTCGGCGTCGTCGCCAACGGCTTTGATCATCGGATGTGTGGGCGGCGTCGTCGGGATCCTTCTCATCGCCTTGCTTCTCGTGTTTCTTCACCGACGGAACAAGCGAACGGTACAACGGGAGCTTACATTCGAGCCTTTTGAGAGTGACCCCCACACGCCTGAAGCTAATGAGGGCTGTGTTGAGATGCAGACGATGCGCAATCGGTATTCAGAGCCGTTCTATCTTGCAACATCCCCGCGCATTCCGTCAGGCACAATCGTGCTCGAATGGAAGACTCACTCCCTTCTTAACGACGCTATCCTCAGTACTAAGCGCTTCGCTGTAAGTGACGTCGTCGTCACGCGCGCATTGTCATCCTCTGTGTTTGTCGGGCACGTGCGCGGTGCCCCCGTCACCGTCAAGCGGATGGTTGCCACTGAAGGTGCCGCCATTGAGCGCTTCATCCAGGCTATGCACCTTCAAAGCACACTCCTGCACCCGAACATCGCTTCCTTCGTCGGCTTTGCTTACGATCCAGAAGACCCCGCTAGTCTCTGCTCTGTGGCCGAGTACGCGCCAGCCGGAAACCTCGAAACCTTCCTGGCGCAGCACACCGAGTGGCCATGGGAGGCCAAGCTCAGCGTCGCCCTCGACGTCGCCAGAGCCCTCCTGTACCTTCACGAGCTTTTGGCGCCGCCTGTTCTTGCCCGCGATCTCAAGAGCCGCAATATTCTGCTGACGTCGACAGAGCATGCCAAGCTTGCAAGCTTCGATCTCGCCAGTGAAACAGCCAAGTTTGAAGTGCGGTCCAAGGGCTACTGGACGGCGCCCGAGGTCCTAGTCGGTGAGCCGCTTACCCCGGCGTCAGACATGTATGCCTTTGGCTGTGTCCTGTGCGAACTCGGTACTGCGTGACAATCATTTCATGCTGCTCATGCTCCTTTATTGTAGACACGCACAAGGCGCCGTACGCCGAGCTGCAGCTACCGAGTGCGACCATTGTCAGTCGTGTCGTGACGCCTGGGCTTCGACCGTCGTTCACAGCTATGTGTCCTATGGACATTCGCATGCTCGCAGACCAATGCCTACTTCCCAACCCCGACGAACGACCAACTGCTGGTGAAATGGTCCGGGACCTTGAAAAACTGTTGAGCATGTACCGCGCGAACTAGACTTAAAAGATAGTGTACCAATAGTGATCTCTTAATTGGTTTACAAGTGGAGAAAGAAATTGGGTAAATAAAGTGCCATCGTCCGGTACATAACTTTTGCGAGCACCCTCCATGCACAGAGGTTTTGAGGGGAAATCAGTGATGTCCTCGACACAAACGTAATCAGATGATTGATACCAGTACACTCTACCCTTGCCATAGCAATGCGACAGCTTGTATCGATAGCTAGAATAACGCGAACACGTCATATGAATTAATGAATGAATACCAGTGCACAGAAGTTTTTAATGAAGACTAGCCTGCTTTTAATCCCATTTTGTAAAATCTATTTAGTAATATAGTAAATTAGTATAGGGGCATTGTGGTATATTCAGGCTTAAACATCTAAAATCTCTCACTGAAAATTCCGAATACATTGAGTGTAAAATTTATCGACGACACAGAGTGGGCAGACGGCGACCTCGAGGGCTATATACGCGCAAGAGCGATGCCACGAGTGTATAAGACTCTAGGAATCGAGCAGCAGCGCCACAGTTGTGTTGACAAAGGCAAAAGACGTACAAAGCTGTGGCCCACAACCGACGGCGTGTTGCTCGTAATCGCCGCGTGGTTGCACACAAGTGGTGACTTCGTGAAGAAGCAGAAAGTTTGTCCAAATATGTAATGAGCACTAAAAAACTAATTGCAAATTAAATATAGTTTTGGCCAGTAACAGTCATTTGCAAGTTGGATTCTGACCAAGAAACATGTGAATTTTGGCCAATCCAGTCGCGCTGGAATACTCGAGCAACTTCAACGAGAAATGAGGTGCCCTCAAAGACACGGCCTCGGAGACAAACGCGCGTGTTTGTGCGGCGGCGAGCCGCAAAGGCGACATCGTTTAGGAGCCTGCGAGTGTTGGCATAACAATGCTAGCACGGCTCCATTCAGTTCCGGTCGAGCATGCTCCGACCAGACACTGGCCCCACCCAACGGCCTGCCATTGGTTTTGGGCTCAGTGCAGTGTTGAGTGCGACAGGCCGCCGGACATGCGCTTGCTTCTCGCCTTGGTGGTGGTTGTGTCCCGAGTACAGACTTGTACAGTACGATGGGCAACTCTCACTTTGCTTGGGCTTGAACTTGGCTGCCGTCCTGGCCCCTTCGTAAGTAGCTTATTCTCTGCCCCGAATCTCCGCTCCTCCTCGTCCCATTCGAGGCAATTTCTAAGAGCTTTACATTGCTTTACCAACCCAGCGAAAGCAGGGAGGCCCGGCCTTCCTCGCGGCATCGAGCGGGTCATCAAGCGGGACGTCAGGTGGCGTGGCCCGAGAAACCTTGGCCACCACGTGGCTCTGTACGTTCTCTTCCTTTGTTAAACACCTTCCGTTTGATTGGCCAAAATAACGAAGATACGGAAACGGCGCGCGGCCATTGGTCGGATAAACTCACCCAACACACCAGTGCTGGCCACGGTTTTTATGTCTCACTCTTCGCCCGCGATTGATCATTCGACGACAGCGACGACGATGGTGATCCTCTGCGCTCCGACGAAGCGGCGGGTCCCTGACGACGACGACGATGGGGCCGCCGTGTCCTTCGCGCGCAGCCCTATCTCCATCTACGCAGCACTCGTGTCCATTTCCCTTCAGCGGGCGCTCTTCGACGACTTTGCGCCCTTCCGATGGCCGACCTTCGCCGAGATGTACGCGCTGGGCATCGAGCTTGGCGCGGGGGCGACCTCGGTCGTAAGGGATGCCATTCACAGGAAAACAGGCAATCACGTGGCGGTGAAACTGATTGCGAAATGCCGCGCCACCGGTCTTGGCATGAAAGACCATCGCAGCGAGATCGCCTGCCTACGCACGCTACATCACCCGCACATTGTGAACCTACTCGACTACTTTGACGAAGCCGACGATGCCTACGTCGTACTAGAGCTTGTACCCGGCGGTGAGCTTTACATGTACATGTGCCAGCACGGTCGATTCAACGAATCCGAAACCAAACACATCATTAAGCAACTCCTCGCCGCTATCGTCTATTGTCACGAACACAACATCGTCCATCGGGACATCAAGCCCGAAAACATTCTCTGCACGAAGGACGATTCGGGGGAGCTCGTCATCAAACTCGCAGACTTCGGCTTTGCAACGAGTGTCCGTGGCGACACACTATCCCGACGCTGCGGCACCGCCGGCTACATGGCTCCCGAGATGCTCAAGGGCCAAACGTACGGCACAGCCGTGGACATTTGGAGCATCGGCATCGTCACGTTTTGTCTCCTCTCGGGCTATTTTCCAGAGATCGACGACGCGGGCAACGTCATCTTCGACCCGAAGCACGGCATCTCTCCTGCGGCGCAGGAATGTGTCGAAGAGATGCTTACGATGGAGCCGTCGATGAGATCGACGGCAAAAGAAGTACTTACGCACCCCTGGTTCTCCAATCAGCCACCGCGGTCCACGGGCCGCAAGCGCACCGTCGACATGTTTGAGACCTTCGGCCTCTTCATCAACGACATGCTTCAATTTGTGGGCTTTTGCCAGACGCTGGAATTTGGCGCCAAGACGCAGCAGACGCTCGAGACGGCCAACGACGGTCTGGGCATGATCCAGCTCTACCTCTCGACCGAGCCGTCGACCATCTCGAGTATGTTCACCTTTCTGAGCAACGTTGTGGGCTCGCTCGTCGACGATATCTCGAGCGAGGAACCCGAGCTCATCCCTGTGGCCAAGCAACTGCAGCGCACGTACGAAGCACTGCGGATTCAGCTCGTGCCCAACTGCCCCACAAGCCACACGCTCATGGCGTGTATATGAGCGGTCTTTAGATGCCCCGTGACGTATTGTCTGTCATAAGTAATGTCTTTTCTATTTACGCCGTGCTTCACACAAAACAGAACTGGCGCCAGCCGTGCTGTCGCAGACCGAGGCGCCTTGCACAGTCCTAGGGAGACAGTCGATATAATTCATAGCTGTGACTGCTGCAGTTGTGGTCTGGCTACTAAGCTACTAGAATCAGACAGCAGCGGACGGTTCTCACGGGTCCAACACAAAACGCTGTGGAATGTCTGCCCACGGCGTGCTTGAAGCGGCCTGCGATTGCAAAGAAACGAGCCGCAGGTGCATTTCTCAATCCCTACAGTGCACAATACTGTACCGCAGGATTATGCGCTGCTAAAAGGTTGCAGTTCCCGACCACGACTGTTCACTATTGCCAGCGTCTTGTTGATTTAACTGGCATTTGCACGCTGCCTGGTTGCCCCAAGGCTGTAGGTGGCCCCACAGATAGGATTTGGTATCGTACATGAAGGTCCTGTGCCTTTTCAATCGATAATCAAATCATATCCACGATGCCGAGGCGGTTTAGATCTAGCCGGTCATCGCGGCGACGCATCCTTCGAACTCGTCTTCGAGCTTCTTGAGTGCGTCAAGTTGCTCGTAGAGGATATCGACCTCCGGCCCATGGCGCACCTTGCGCTGTGTTAAATTTTCGAGAATGTGGTCGATGTCGGCAACAACAGCGCTGTGGGCTTCCTCAATCTCCGCGATCATGCGGTGTACGGCCTGATTCTTGGTCTCGACAAAGTCCATTTCTTCGATTGCGCTTGTTGTCACGGGCACGACTTGGGGGCCACCCGCTGTATGTAGTTGCGGCGACTTTCGAACGAGCTACAGTAGGGTGGTGTGAGCATTTCCTGCAAGCAGGATGTACATTTGCCATGGTGGTGCTAGAGAGCTCGTGAGACGCTGAGCCCTATAGAGGCTGAAAGATTTGGCAATGACGTGGTGTACCGCAGGGTCGCTTGTCCTGTTAAGACTCGACACAAAAGAGCGCTGATACCAAGGTAATAGCACGCGGGGGCCGAGGTACGGAATTTTAAAGATCATGTGCTATGATCGAATTGCCGACTGGAGGAGGAAGATGTCATACGTAGAGTAGGTGGTCAACGATTTCATGGCCAATCGAGCCCACTTTCATCGTCTTGGCAAACATGTAGGTCTCCTTTTGCTCCATGTACGCTAGCTCATCGGTCTCATTTTGGCTTTCGAATATAACGTACCGTTCTCAAAGCAAGCAATGAGCATGTGCTAAAGTAAAGTTGACGGGACGACAGTCAGGTTGTGGGGGGCTCACCATGATAACGAGCACAATGAGAGCGACGAACGTAATAAAGAAAAGCGGTCCGAGAATGCGGTTGGCGCCAAATATCTCTTCGACGTCCAACTTGAGTGTGAAAATGCTCATGAGTGAGTAGCTAGACATATGAGCGTGCGAACCCAAGCCACAACTTACAAGCTGTAGAGGAGCACGCTGTAGTGCGCCAGTGAAGTGCCGAAGGCCTAGCGCAGTCATGAGTGGGTCACCGGCTCCAGGTTAACACTCACCAAAGTGAAGGCCAAGCTACCCCCAAAGAGCAGAATCGCAATCAAAATAAAAAGCCCAACGAGCTCCGAGATCGCGTTCGACACCGTAGCCGTGAGAATGTTGAAGGTTGGTAAAACTAGTTTCGCGGCATTGGCGCAAGCACCACGGCGCTACGTACATGAAAGGTACTTGAAGATCTTGAGAATGGACAGGAAGCAGTTGAGACTGTTGATGCTCTGCGAAAGGTAGTCGTAATTCGCGCTGGTGCTAAGGGGACGACGTGGGGAACGTTGGCCCAATGGAAAACTACCGCATGTTGATGTAGACGTCGGGGGGGTACTCGGACGGAAGATTGAGAACCATCAAGCATTTGAGCCCCGCGACCAAGAAGAAAAGAACGATGTTGATGTCGTTTGCGAGGCTGCCCCCGCCCCCAGCTTTGTAATACGCGAGACCATGGATGTACAGGTGCCGGAGTGCCGAGTAAGCCTGAGCTAGAACGACGAGGTACAGCAACACTTGTATTCCGAGACTGATTTGCTCGGAGGTTGTCCCAGTGAGGTATGGCGTGAAACTCACAACGTTCTTTGTGGCGAGGAGACCGCCGCCCATGGTCTGTTCCACGAATAGGCGCACAACAGTCACGACGTCAGCGTTGTAGTTGTACACACTGAAGTCCACAAAGATGGCTCGCGTCGCGGTGTCGAAAAATCTAGAGAGTATTAGATTGTCGTAGAAAGGTGTTGGCGGGACTTCGTTGTCCGAAGTGCTTCGAGCTGAGCGTAGACGCTGCAATGATGCTTTGATTCATGTTCGCATTCGCGTGGTTCTTGGTTTGGCAGCTCGACAGTGAACGTTGGGCCGGGATACGCCCGGTTGGTGATCGATATGAACACGGGCTCGCTCTCATGGGTACTGGCTTCGTACGTGACGCCGAGGCCAAAGGGCTCCTTGCTTTCTGTCGATGACGAGTACTCGGGAAAGCACCATGGTTGAGTGAGATTCTCCACCGGGACGACGCCCTCGCATGGGCAGGCGGCAACGCGGAGCTATTGTGCGTCAAGACACCTGTTGCTGGCCCGACGCACCTGCCCGATGCGGATCGTGCCGAGGATTTGACTTGAGCCGCCGAAGAAGCCCGGTTGGTTGTAGAGAGGGCCAGAAATGTACGTTGTGTCCGCGTCGAATGACCCGGCGGCAAAGACCGAGAACCAGAAGGGCCCCGCTACGCATCATTACGAAGTTGGACGAAGGCAGAATGTACTGAGAAAGGAGTAGAACTCATCGAGGTTGTCCACGGTTAAATACGACTTGTACACGGACGTATTGGCGATTTGGAACTCCTTCTCGAGAATCTGTGTTGTTATAAGGCGTCCAAGGCGGAAGCGCGCATCGCTCGACGTGGAATTGATCACGAATGCGAGAAAGAGCGCAAGGAAGCAAAAGTACTTGAGCTACGCGCGGCATTAGCTGCAGCAGCAACTGCAGCAGTAGAAAACCATGTCGAGAATCTCAGTACGCGCCCGAAGCTTATGCGCAGCGTGCGACGCCAGCGTGTGCACATACATCTGGTCCTTCACTGAGTGCTTGAAGACATCGGTAGCAATCTTGAAGCCCTTGTGGAGCCGCCGATTCTCTTCTGTCTCCGCCTCGTGCACAGCCTGCAGCGATTGCATCGCAGAACCAAACTCGACTCCTCAACGACTACCGTTTCGCGCGTGTATTCAATATTGAAATTTCTAGCGCGCTATCACGGACAATATAGTATGAAATAGTGTCAGCGGGCAATGCACAACACGAGCACTTCGACAAACCATCTTGCCCCGCGAGCCATTCGTCGCAGTTTGCTGTGTGACTCGGAACCCACCACGATTGCAGGGCCTCGTCGGCAAATTATGCTCCAAAAGCAGAAAATCGACGAGCATTAAGGCAATATCCAATATTCAATCACTGTAACCGGTATGACGGTTCAAGATTTCTTCCTGCGATGGAAAAAGATGCAGTGACTGCGCCGGAGGCGTCCGCCATCGACGCCGGCGACAACAATCACGGCGAAGATGCGGGGTTGGAGCCCACGCTGGAATTTGCACCGCACCTCGAGACACTGCACCAGCTGCATGCGTCGGAAGAGGAAGCTGCTAAAGGCACGCAGCTCTGCCAAGCATGCAAGGAGGGCGCCATTGATGTCGTGAAGCGCCTCGTTCTCGAAGGGGCACCCGTGGGCTTCGTCACGACGTCGGGCTGGACGCCTCTCGCATTTGCGTGCTTTAATGGGCGCCGCGAGGTCTTCGACTATTTCTGTGACAGTAGCTGGTAGCTCTCGTAGACGACAACGTATTTGCTCGAAATTGGCGCCGGCGACTACTACAAGCAAGGTTGGGCGTTGGGCGAGAAGCGCAAGCCTCCGCAAGTCAACACGCCTTTGCACTGGGCGTGCTACAAGGGTCATGCAACTTTGGTCTGGACACTTTTGCACTGGGGATTTTCGATCGAAGACGCCGACTCATGTGGCAACCGTGCACTGCATCTCGCGTGTTCCCACGGTGCCGTCGATATCATCGAGGTGGCCGTCACAACATCGCTCGTGAACTTGAGGATGTTTGTAGATCGTCTTGGCGCAGTCACCTGACCTCACGACCAAAAACATATACGGCAACACCCCGATGGACCTCACAACGGACGGCGCCGTGCGCAAGCTGCTGAAAAAAATGCAGCTGCAGCAGACATGCGACGAATGTCACGAACTGTTTGGCCGAGGACGCCGCCCGAGCTTGTGCCAGCAATGCCACAACATCGTCTGCAACGCGGAGCCTTGCACCTCTTTGTGCGTCCGACTGCTACTACCTCGTACTACCGAATGCTTTGTCTAGGCTCATGGTTCCGTGGAGCAGTGCAGATAAGAGTATGCATTCAGTGCGCTATTGCCATGGATGCGTCCAGGCGCTCAAGCAGGTCGAGCACGACCTCGAATTTATCCTCAATGCAAAACGCCTCGCAGTCGCCGAAGCCATGGCACCTCTCGCCGCCCTTGAGGTCGCGCTTATTAACGCTGCGACTCCGACTGTACGACTCCGCTGAGATAGCGCTTATGCAATAGCAGCGCGTAGAAACCATCAACACCACCCCAGGAACCGCTGGCGGAGGGTCTTGGCGCGGTTGAGCCCCCGACGCCTCCTCCAACGAAAGCAGCGCTCGTTAAGCTTATACTTGCGCACCTCCTTGCACTTGAGAGCAACGACGCCGATGTGGAGGCGCTGCAGACAGCAATCGTAGCTGCCGCTGAGAAGAAAGCGAATGCTTGTCTGCTCCAGGATGCGAAAGTCACTTACGATCAACACGTCGCGCATATCAAGCTTGTCCAAGAAATAAAAGCCGTGCTTGCAACCCGGTGCTTCGTTTTTGGGTCAACGCAAATGTACCAACTCTTGCTAGGCCCATCAGCACCCGGTCCCTTGTCACGACCCTGCGACGGGTGTGGCAGCAAGCGCAGAAAGGTGGCGTCGACCCTGCCTTGGTCCAAGCAGCGCAACGCGTCATTGTCCTCGGGGAATCCGAGGCGAGTCTCTACGGAGCGTACATGCTCTGTGCGCGCATTGACGTTGGCTCGTCTGTTTATGCCAACGACTTCGTGCGTCTCAATCACTCGCTCGCGATGGTTGAGGACTATGGCGTGAGCGACACACTCCTCAACAACGCTTGGGGCCTTCGCGACCGGCTTTGCGCTGAGGTGGGGGTCTGGGGTCCCATGAACTGTCTCCACTGTGCATAGATGACCCTCGAGGCGGCATTGTTGCCGTTCGACGAGCGCGTTGACAGCATCACCAACCTCCCGCAGTACGTCTTTCACGACGGCAAGGTGGCACCGAGCCTCCTGGAGGCCCTTACGCTGCGCAACCACTCGCTCACGGTTGCCGTTGTACGATTCAGGCACCTTCCATGCGTGAGGCGCGGGTCTGCCGTAGGAATTGGCGACCAAGGTCGAAGAGTCAACGCCTGTAGCCGCTCATCTACTCGACAAAGCCAAAGAGTCGCTCGTGAAGCTGAAAAAGGACATCAAGGAGGAACAGAAGGTACTGCAGACAGTTGCGTGGACGCGGATCCAGCATCTCGTAGAAGGACGACGAGCGCCGGCGCATTGCCGAAGAGGAAGCCCTCAAGGCTGCCAAGAAGGGAAAGAAAGGAAAGAAGGGCAAAAAGTAGGCGAATACAATACCGACGACACCTTGTGTATTGTGCAATTTGATGCTCCCTTGTGGCACCAGAGCCGAGATTGCCGTCGATGTGGCGATGATAATGATTGGAGTCCCTTTGGAAGACGTACAAGACAACAAAACAAGACCTCGGTAAGGTTTTCGGTGTGGATTCAAAGAAACAGCTTGCGTAATACCTTAGCACTAGGATATATTCGATCGGAGCAATTTTAGACAATCGAACCGGCGTTGGCGGCAATACGGGGCCAGAGGTCAGCGCACTCCTTGCCGACGGGGCCGGTGATGGCCGAGCCCTTCATTTCACCCTTAGGGTTGACGATGCAAGCGGCGTTGTCCTCGAAGTAGAGGAAGATGCCATCGCGGCGGCGCCACGACTTGCGCTGGCGGATGACGACGGCGGGCATGACCTTCTTACGGAGCTCCGGCTTACCCTTCTTCACCGAGCACAAGCACATGTCACCGACACCGGCGGCGGGGAGGCGGTTGAGGCGACCCTTGATACCGCAGACGGCGATGATGAGGAGGGCCTTACCGCCCGAGTTATCGGCGCAGTTCATGACGGCGCCAACGGGCAGACCGAGGGTCATACGGAACTTCTGACCCGACACACTAGCACGACCTAAACACAGACACAGTGTGATTGACCGTTCTGTCGCTGGTTGTCGGCGAGGAAACGAGGGCCGCCTGTTCCTGAGGCCATGGCGCTGAGGCCATGGTGGTTCGATTGCCCTCATTTCCCTGCCGTCATCATCATCATCACATACCAGCGCTCATCTTTGTTTCTTGAGAGAATCACAACTAAATCGCTCTTTGTGGAGGGCGCCGGGGCAAAACCATTGGCTGTCGCCTCCATTCCTTATCCTCCACCAATGAACCCACCCTCGATACAAGCACCGCAATATGCGATACAAGCGTCCTGGTCCGGATAATGTCCGGATGTGAACACTATTGCCGTTCGAAGGGAAACGACCAGTTGCTTGCTGGCCCTGGAGGCACCAAACCAAAACTCTTCCGCGCCCACAGGGACTTCAAAGCTCTCATTGAATGGATGATACAAAGCACTACCAGCTTTTATCATATAAATGAGGGTGGAAAGCTTCGCGTTGTAGCTAACCAAGTGTTGAAGCTCCGTTGAAGTGACAAAAGTTGAGCTCGCTAGCTTGTTGAACACAAAACGTAACTAGAACTGTGGTGAGTGCTGACGCATTTCTAGTACAACCTTTCGTGCTACCCTATCGTCAATGAAAATATACGAGGTGTAGAGCCTGTACTTTCGCAAAGTATGCTTGCTCCGTGTTCTTGCTGCGTTTCGGTCCCTCGTTGCCGTCTGCCTCGACTGCCGCCGTTGTGGACGTTTTGTGGGCCTTCTAAACACCTAACAAGAGTCGCTACGAAATAGAGAATACTCGGAAGTAGATTGCAGCGACTGAAGAGTTGACATAGTCGAGTAGCGCGAGGTAATGGGCACTCTAGGTGCTTAAATTCATTCAACCTTGTAAATGCTACCTAGCGCTTCCCTTCCAGCTCCGTATGACCAATGCTGGCCATAGTACTTCGCTATTGGGGTGCATTGCTATTTTTTACATCACGGAAGCCACTGCGAGGGACGGACTGGAATTCTCGTGAGTCAATGGGCAATAGTCTCGCGATCACTTCTTGATTTACCAGGTAACCAATCTCGCGCACCATACCAAGGTGCGGTGATGCTTTGTGCGCGTCATGATACTCGTACTTCACTAAGCTTTTAGGAGATAATGAAGCTGACTTCACCTCCCAGTTGTTGTAGGAGCTTAACTTGCGCTGTCCAGCCATCGCATGTCGCGTTTGGGCACGGCCTCTTGCCTAGCTGTACTGCTATCAATCATACCTTATTGATGTCCTTGTTTTCTCGTTCTCACCCGATACATTACCAGCGACGGACAGTCTTGGACGAATGCATTGTCCTTCGTTTTCACATGAGAGCAATTATCTGGTGATCAGGCAGCTAACTGACCACTGATATATAACAGGTTTTATAACACTATTTTAATCCCTAGCAACCATGGACGAGCAGCGGCGAAGAGCAATACGCCGGCTCGTAGTTGCTGCAGCCAAGGCTTCCTTTAAGGCCAAGGATGAAGCCAGCGGAAGCATCGCACCATACAGTCCATCTCCCATGAGTATGGTGCTTGGCGTCTGGGAGCGGCTGGCGTCGGTCATGTCGGGTGGGGACCATATCGTCGAACTCGGGTGCGGCGACGCCCGCTGGATCCTTCATGGCGCGCAGCGCTTTGGATGCACGGCAATGGGCGTCGAGTGGGACGCGCAAGTGGCACAGCGTGCGATGGAGCAGGTTGCTACCTCGCAGCTCCAGGCGAAGGTCGAAATCCGCGTCGAGGACATGTTGGCACCAACCTTTCGCCTGCCGCTGCACACATCTCTTGTAATTGTATACGCATTCGCCGAGACGCTCAATCTTAACGTAAAACAGCTTCTCGCCCAGTGTCGACCCGGCACCAAAGTCATCTCTGTAGGCGTACGTGATCAACCGTCGCCTGTCTCGCAACTCATGGTCCTGTCTAGTTTCACGTCCATGGGTGGGCGCCCGTGTGGGCTCAGCGCTTCTCGGGCCTCAACTGTTATTATTACGTGCTCGACCGTGACGGCCACGCCGCAGGAATCGGCGACTCTAATCGATGAATCAATTGCATATTTTCGCGTCGCAGGGCCGCCATGCTAGACCAATGGAGCCTCGGTGATGGTCTGGTGATTGAGTTCTACCGTTGTGAGAGAGTACTGGCCTCCTTCTGGGCTTCCATCTTGCGCTCTTCCTCCTCGACCAGCCGGTCCTGAGTCTCAGAGAGCTCTCTGCCAAGCCATCTCGCTCCCTGCACCATTTATCGATGTGTACCTGCGTAGCTTCACGAGGGTCATCTCCTTGGCTTCGAGCACACTGCGTTCGTCGCGCAAGATGCCGAGGAGCCGCTGTATTTCACTTGTCAGCGACCGGACAGTGTCCTTGAATCCCTGATCCCGCGCTTGAGACTGCGACCTACATCACTCACACCTCGGCCGCCGTCGTTAGGTGCTCGACGCTCGCCTCGGCTTTGTCGCAGCGCGTCTGCACCACGTGGGCGTCGTTCGCCAGTCGCTGGAGCTGCTGCTTGAGCGTCCAGCACGCCATGTCTTTTTCGCGGACTTGGTGTTCAAGGACCGTAATGGCGTCCAAGTCCTGCACCTGAGCGTTGGTGAGGACGCCGCCGACTTTTGGCAGCACTACATGCTTGGCATGGGCTTCCTGACGGTCGCGCTGCAGATCGAAACTGAGCGCTCGGTTTTCCATGGCGACGGAGTTGCGCAAGTTAGCCTCCATCTACATCCGACCCCACGTTGCCTGCATCCTTGCGAAGCGTCAACCTCAAGCTGCCCATGGAGGGCTATCTTCTCCTGTTTGAGTTGGTCGAGCTCGGCACATAGATCACGGTTCCTACAAAAACTGTCACGCAATGGCCATTTGCTACCGATAACTGCGCTAAGAGCTTCTCCACGGTGGCCTCGGCTTGCCCCCGAGCTGTCGCCTCGGCCTGGAGCTTCGAGCTAAGAGCCGCCTGGTCTTTGCGAAGCATTTCCTAGACCTCGCTTGATCTACCTCACGAATGCGAGCTCACACATCTTGAAAGAGCAACTGCTCAATGCGGTGATCCAGCTGCTCAGATTAAGCGGATTCAGTAGCAATTCACGTACTTCGTCTTTGTGGGCAGCCCACGCCCGCCGCTGGTGCTCGTATTCGGTTTCAAAGGCGCCGCGCGCCTCCTCGAGCGCTTTGATGTTGACAACAAGCTCCTCAATGTGGCGCGTCGCGGCAGTCAAGTCGTCCTCCGTTCGTTTCCAGAAGCGCTCGCGCTCGCTACGATTCTAGTGTCGGCAGTAGCCTTACAAGGGCGCACACCGACACCAGGAGAGGATGCTTGCGTACTCGTCGCTTGCTTGGCGCAATTTTTCATATTGCGTCTCGACCAGTGCCTGGGGAGCCGACCTGGTCGCTCGCCGGCGAGACATGCGCTCGCTTTACCTGCATGTCGGCGGTCTGTTGCTCGAAGCAAGACTTTTCTGCCTGGACAACCTCGAGCTGAGCTGCGACGTCCGCCGCCATCTTGCTTTGCTGGGCGATTTTGTCTTCGTAGTAGGCTTTGAGCTAGGCGGCGTAAGGCGCGCCGGGCGACGGGAAGCACCTGGTTGAGCTGCTGCGCGAGGCGGTCGTCTTCGGTTGCGTCAGGAGCTAGGGGCCCTTGCACTCGGTTCACCTGCTGATTGACAACCCGCTTGAAGAGGTTTGTCGGAGGTTTGAACTTTGGCACAGGGGCATTTGGTGCCAGGTACTGGGTTGCGGGCGAACCGCCCGCGGGGTCGCGAAGACTCTGGCGCAGCCGGCAGATTTCTTGGCGATCCAATACCATCCTCGCCGTTTCCAGACCTCAAATGGATCAAGCAATCTGGATGTCTCATCTCGCTCAACAGTTTCCAAACTACCATCGAGCTTCATGCCTGGCACCTGTGACCCACGGCATGTAGAAAGTTGATGAGACCGATCGACGCGCATGGAAACGTCATCTCGGTGCAACATGCATGTCGAAGTAATAGTATAATACGCGGTGTCTTTAAGCTCTACCTCAGGAATAAGGCGTGATCGGTGCTTGCAAATGTCTTTTGCGGTTCGCAGTAGATCTCAAGGTCGCCAGCGTAGTTCACAACGCTTCTTTGGCCTTGACGACTACTCGTTGCTGCTTTTGCTGCTGGCTCTTCTTTATGGCCTGTTCGATAGCAGATAAGTTGTCAAGGGGCAGAGCGTATTTAGCAGGCACGGCAAGCTGCTCGGTTAGTGGCACATCGGGCACCTGGGGAATCGGAATAGTGAACGAGCGCCAAGTCTTGATGTCGAGGCCGTAGTACGTGTGCTGGTATCGCAAGGTCACGAGCCCATTGAGCACCGCCGAGGCGCGGTCGAGGTAGTACGTTTGCTCGTGGATCCACTTGACATGCAAGAAGAGGTACTTGGCTCCTGCGTAGAGGAGCAGCGACTCGGCGCGATTCACGGGCTTGTGCCGCATCGCCATGCGCACCAAAGCCACCGTCGCCATGTTGTATGCACCGACAAGCGCGATGAGTAACACGACGCGGCTTGCGACGCCGATGACAATAGTGCCACCGGTGCACACGACTTGGAAGTCGACTTCAATAAGGCTGCAGTCGTGCTTGAGTGACGCCGAATGCGTCACGGGGGCCACTAAACTTAACGCCGCCGTCGTGGCCGTCACGAGCAATCCGTTTGGCGTCACATACAGCGCCGTGTACTCTTTTGTGACGAGAATGAGCACGTCGTTGACGATTGAGACGAGCCATGACACCTCGCTGGCGGCCAAGCATGTCTTGAACCACGGCACAGCTGTCGAGTGCAGATAGCTCAGGCTGCCAGTGGTTGCGAGGTCGAGCGAGCCCGTGCACAGAACGGCGAGGGCCGTGAGCGATCGCAAGAAGAGGAGCGGGCGGCCTACCCATACGATGCCGCCAACGCGGCTCAGCTCGAGCATGTTGAGCCCCTCGACGTACCCGCGCGCGACAAGAATGTAGCCGCACGCAAGCACCGCGATACTGAGGACGACGAGCGTGACGTACTGAGCACCCACACGGGCGTACGTAGCCATGGTGGTCGGGATTTCCCACGGCGACACGCCTTGCTGTAGCGGCAGCAGCTGGTCCGTGAGAATGGCGCGCGCTCCAGCGTCACCCTCGAACACTACGACTTCCCGGAAGCCCTGGATCCACTCAGCGAGGTAACACCAGCTGTAGAACACAAAGTCGGGGTCCTGTGCGTTGAGCAACGGTAGCTCCGACCACACGAGACTCGCGCTTTTGTTTGTTCGAGTGAATTGCAGGAGCGAAATGTCAAGTGATGCAATGGCCGTTGTAGCCGTTGCCATGCTCACTGACCAGTCCTGCGGAAGAACGTACGCATTTAAGTAGTCAACGCTCGCGCGTAGATAACTGGCGCAGCTCTTGGGGTCGTTTGTCTCGATGGCGCAGATGGTCGCCCAGCTGTGCGTGGCTGAGAGGCGGGCAAGGAGCACGGCGAACAGAATCTGGTCGCGCGTCGGAGTTACTTTGGCCGTCGCTCCGGTTGTCGAAGAGCAGGCCGAGCTGAAGGAAAGAAGGTTCACCATGCCCGTTGCCATTGAGAGACCGCTGGAAAGGCCAAGGTCGGGGCAAAGAGGCGATCCGCCGTACGACAGCAGCCGGGGAGTCAGCCACGCCGTCGGAACAGGGTACATGGCGTTTGGGACCAGGATCCCGAGGTACTCAGTCTGGCTCTGGTTGCTCGCCATTGTGCTGCGTCGCACGGCGCCAAGCACCTGCACAAAAAGTGTCTGCGCTGGGGCCGGAACCGGCACGTAGTGCAAGTCGATGGAGCCGAACGGCCCTATGAACGTGCGCACGAAGGTGAAGGCGGCGCCGAAGGGCAGGGCCAATGTGCCGTTGATGGCCAGGACGCTCTCGAATGACTGGTTAGCGAATGCAAACAGTGGGCTCGACCGCACGAGCGAGAGGCCGCCGATGCCGCTGGCGTTGGTTGACACGGCATACAGGTCGTTGCCCAAGGCCCAGTACGCCTTGAAGGTCGTCTGCCCACTGAAGCGGAAGGAGCCGTTGAGCGCTTGCAGCGTGAGCGCCGCCACAGTCGCGTAAGCCGACTCGACGGCGTAGGAGCTAATCAAGCCAACCTGCTTGAAGTTTTGCCACTGCGTGTCAAAGGTGCGGATGCCAAATGTATGCCAGAAGTCCGCTTCGTCAGCAACCGACAGCGTCGCATTCATCTCGACCGACTCAAGCCAAACGTGGCCAGCTTGGGACCGGCGCAACTCGTTGCCGACGGCTACATTAAAGGGCTCACCCCAGCATGGCTGCCACTCGTCCCACACCAGGTTGCGCAGCATACCCTCGAGGTACACAGCGCCGTTTGTTGTCATAGCTTCGCAACGCCGTTGCCGCAAAGCCGTGTTGGCCAGGCTCCACCGCCGGTCAAAGTCGGCGAAACAGTACTGGGTAAAGATCCATGGGGCGTTGTTGCAGGCATCCATTCGACGGAAGCCGGCGATGACTGGTATGAGGGCACTGAGCTGCGTGTGCTGAAGGTTGGCGCCGAAGTTAGCGGCAGATGTGATGAACACGCCAGGCATGCCGTAAGCAACTGCCTGGGAGATGTTAGGTGTATCAAGCGCAAACGCTGGGTACTGCGCGCCAAGATATAGCTGCTCGTTGTACCAATTGGCGAGAAAGGCATGGGCGCCCGTGATATTGAAGTTGGCCCACCACAGGTCGTTGGCAAGGTTCACTTTGGCAACCTCGAGATACGACAGGCTACCGGCAATTGTCGCTGCCATGTAGAGAAACCCAAAAACGGCAAGAGCTCGGTCCCACCGATGGCTTACAAGCACGGAAGACGAGGCGAGAAGGAGGACCGACCCCGTCGAGACTTCTCGGTGCAGCGACTTCTCTGGGGCCTGGCTCACACCCGACTGGTAAACGGACACCGTGTCCTTGACAACGAGCCACGACTTGAGGTCGAACGTGAAGTGTTTGCGGCGGAATGTAAACGGCACGAGGCCTGCCATGATACACGAAACGCGGTCGATAGCCCACACATTGCCGCTTCCCATGGTCGTGAAGAAAGTATTGGTGGCTGAGGAGATCAGGAACGGCGCCTCGTCGAAGTCGCCGACCGCGGGGTACCGTCGACGTACTGCCCACGCCATAGCCAGCGCAACAACGATGACGACAGATTGCAGCAACAAAAGCAGCCCGAGGCGCGAGGTGCTTCCGACTTCAACGACTCCGCTCGAGCACGCCACAAAGTAATCCATGTCCGTGCTATCGCACTGGCGGGTGAACGTTGCCGTAAGCTGGACGGGGTCGGCACTCTCGAGAATCGCAAAGAGCAACCACGTGCTGAGTGAGCTCACGGGCGCGTAGTAAACCGAGAGGCCCGGCACCACGAGCAACCGCACGTCGTTGACAACGTACGTGACCCATGTAGCCTCGCCAGCCACGACGATAGTCTCGAGAAAGGAACGCCGCGCCGTTGCAAAGTGGGTTACTCCATTCGTCGATGACAGAATCACCTGGCTGGTGCTCAGGAGCAGAAGCGCTGTGCCTCCCCGCACAATCAGAAGCGGCCGGCCGATCCAGACCGACCCGACGACGCGGTTGAAGCGCAGAAGATTGCGGCCCATGACACGGAAGCCGCTCAGCATACCGTAGAACGTACATAGGCTCGCAACGAGCACAAGCAGAACAGAGGTGTACATGCACAGGTAATAGAACACTTGGGTGGCGCGCTTGAGCTCATCGAATGGCGTCGCGAACGACATGGGTGCGTACTCGTTGGAGAGGAGCATGAGAGACGAAACATCGCCTTCAAACGACACGACCTCACGCTTACCGCGGACCCAGTCGGCGAGCACCACATACCCAACTACATCCCATGACGAACCCTCCAGAGCAGGCTGCGTCAACAGCATCCACGATCCCGCGGCTGTGGTCGCGTATTGCATAAAACCCACACGGAGACGCGCAATGGCATCAACGGCGTTTGGCACCTCAGCTGTGACTGCAGATGCGTCGGCAGGCAAAGTGGATAGCAGCGCCAGCGCAGCAGTGACAGCGCTGTTGCAGACAGCGAACGTTTGCGGTTGGAATGCGCATGCAGCTGTGGGTGATGCTGCGGTCACGAGTAGCGCGAAGAGAAGCGCCGGCGGGTCAAATGTTACCGCCAGTGGCTTGGTGCCGGCACACGCATCACTGAAGTCAAAAGATTGTTGGACTAGCGCCGTACCGGATATCTTGAGGCACATGGGGTTGCCACCGTAGAAGGTGTAGTTGGCGTTTGCCCACGCCGGCGGCGTCGGTCGCACCATGGCCGATTTCAAGGTCGCGACCACTGACGTCTGGGCGAAATACGCTTGAAAAGTTGCCCAAAGGGCGATGAGTGGAGGTGGTGCAGCTATATAAAACATATCGATGCTCAAAAAGGGCCCCACGAGGCTATGGAAAACGCCGGTTTGTCCGGTGCAGACACCAGGGCTGGCACACAAGCCTTGGTAGACTTCGAAGTCGATGGCGGCGCCGGTCGTTATATTCGCACCGTAAAATCGATTCGATTGGCGTACTAGGCTGCGGTTGTATGTCTGCAGCACGAAAAGATCGTTGAGAAAGCGCCAGTACATGGACATGCTTGTCCATGGTCCGTTGGTAAGTGGCACATTTTTGATGACGAACATATGCTGCATGCCTAGCGCGTTTTGGAGAACTAACGATTCAGAAATGCCTGGCCCGCGTTTGTTGCCCCATTGTAGCTGGAACGCAGTGATGTTGAATCCAAGCCAGTACGTGATCTCGTCGTCAACCGTGGTGGTGTCGCGGGCACTCGACGTCTCACGAAACCATTGGGCCCCAGTTGGTGACTCGAGCACGCCGTTTTGAATGACCTGGGTGAATTTGTTGCCGGGACCGCCCCATGTTGTTGTAAAGCTGACCCAATCTGTGTTACGCAAGACTGCCTCGAGGTACATGGCTCCGTTCGCGGCGTATCGATTGTAGCATCTGGCAACCCGCCCGGCCGTGTGTGCGAGCTCCCACTGCTGTTTGAAGTCGACCCAGCAGTACTGTGTCATCATTCGCGTTGACCAAGCCGCACTCAGGTTGCGAAGGTTAGCGACTGCGTACGCTACACTCGTGCACTCGTCGAGAATCACGCGATTCGGATACGTAGGATACACACTTGTGTAAGCTGCGCTCGACATATAAGCCTTGTGCATAGTAGCCGAAGCACCCATGAGATCGAACGTGCCGGTGCGGGTCGTCATGAGTGCGACATTGGCGATATCAATGAGAAACGATTGATACCCGCTGATGTTGTAGTGCGCCCACCACAAATCGTTCTGCATACTTGGCGCAAGCATCGAGAGGTACCACAGGCCGCATGCCAACGACAGGTACAAGTACGCAAATCCGACCGCGACTTCGAACCGCTGGCGGCGGCTGCCAAAGGATTGTGGACTGTTTGACGTGCCCGCTGGCTGGACACGCTCCTTGGTCATGGAGATAACTGTTTAAAGCCCCTGTATCATCCACTGCCAGGACGAAACGTGCGACTCTTTAAGATCCATCGTAATTGAATCCTATTGGCTGTCGAAGCGGTGCGACGCGGACAATTGGCTGGTGGGGCTGCTTAAGGATGCCACATGCCACCGGAACTTACAATAAACTGTTGTTTGGTGCCTCTTGGAGGTCAATTGCATTCAGCTTCCCAAACGCTGGCATAAAGCGATGCCGCTCGGACACAGTGTTTTACGGCTAATCAATCGGGGTATTGTTTGGGCTATTTGACGGCAATATGCTCCGTGGCCCCTGTCGGTGTGCTGTGAATTCGAGGCCGCGTGTCTTTCTCAAGCGAGGGGAGCTTGTCAAGGAGGGCGTGCATGTTCTTGACTTTGGCGACAAGGACATCTTGGACGCGTTTGATGTGTTCGAGTTGAAGCATAGTCTCGGCGTTGAGCGCACCACGGGTCTCGCCTACTGCTGGATCACTTTGTGGAGGTGTTACCCAGTTGAGCCGGTAACCGGGGGGCTTCTTGAGGGACGACTTGCGACGTAGTTTCCTCTCAGAAGCTGACCCCAGATCTGAATCGCGTCGAGACACGGCCGTAGTAGAGCTTGCAAACATGGCGCCATTGGCGCGTGCCTTGGAGTAGTTGGCGAGCTTCTGCATCATTTTGGGGAAATGCACCAGCGCTACGAGATGGCGTGAGACCCGAAAGAATGCACCGTGTGAGACCTTCGAGAAACCTGACGCGCGACAACATCCGTAGCTCACAGAAGCAAAGAGTGCGAACGGTCGCCATGCGCTTGCAGTCGCGATTGAGAATGGCCATTTCACCTAACGCGATTTGTGCGGCCCCGAGCTCACGGTATCGGTTGCTACCAAAGTACTGGTTCTCGCCAAGTACCGTGATTTGTATGTTGTCTTTGATCACCTCAACGGCGCCGCGAAAGATGAAAAACATTTCGTGGCCCAGCTCGCCTTCGACGCACACGTCTTCGAAAGGCGCGAAGCAAATCATACGCATGCTGAGTGCGAGGTCCATGATGAAGTTGGGGTCACTACCCTTGAAGAACGGGAACTTCCACAGAAAGTGGTCGTTGATGGCGAGTGCAATTTTGGACCGCAGCATGGCGGAAAGCTCGTTAAGAAGTTCCTGTTCCTGTAGCATGTCATTTTCCTTGGACTTGCGCGCGTTCTGAAAGAATTCGCGGATCTCAACGCGCAGCTCTCGAGGCAGCTCTCTCGCCGCCATGTATTCGTTGATCTCGTCCTACACCCGGGCGTTAAGTCGCAGTTGTCGGTGGCAATACCATTTTTTCACGGAACCGCGTCTCTTGAGCTGTTAAGCTTGAGACGAGCGAGACAATCTATCACAGCGCGTCATGCCTGATCGGCAAACAGAACGGACGTTGGTGATGCCGTAAGCGAAAATGCCGGCCCCCGAAAACATTGCATAGATGGCAAACAGGCGCTCATTGGCGCTGATGCCGGACACTAGCGCCGAAATGTACGCAATTGAACTCGGTGAAGAGTTGGAGATTACCGTCGCCATACCCAACCGTGGACCTAAGATTTTCACCATGAGATCGCAAGGTAGTAGCCAACGTACAAGGTCGTCATCGCCCAATAAAGCGCAGCGACGTATTGGTCCCAGATCCCCGCATTCAGTAGGTTCTTCTCTTTGAGCCACGTGTTGACGGGCGGCTCGCTGTAGTTTGAGTCTTGGTACGAAACGTAGAAAAAGATGCATCTAGGCAAGAGTTGAACCAAAGTCAACCAAAGCGAGCCGATTCGTACGCGAACCAATGTGAGATGAAAACGACCGTGAGGCAGTAGCGGAAGAGCGAACTGATCGTCGATCGAATGAGCAGCGCGTGCTGGAGACGGTTAAGGATGCGCAGCATGCGAAACAGGCGCAGGAGACGAAAGAGACGAAAAAGCTTGAGCACCTTGGAGACCGATGGGTCCGCCGCACCCACAGCTTCCGCGAACGGGAACGTCGAAATCACATCCACGACGAGCCACGACAAGACGTAGTTGGTGGCGATTGCCCCGTGGCCAAAGTGCACCTTGTTTTTGATTTCGACGCCCGTGAAAAAATTAAGCAACTATACAATGAGTTGAGTTGGGCAAAAGCAAGCGGCAGCACACGATGTCAAGGCCAAAGACGACATCCACACAATGGTCGATGGTGGCCTCCGCTTCACTCTCAGGCATCGGCGCCTCGAAGGTCACTTGGAACTAAACAAAGCTTGGAGCAATCAATCAATGGTTGAAAGCGATACCGGAATCACGAAGGCGTTGTAGAAAATAAGCGCGATGCAAATCACATCCCAGCGCAGGCGGAGGCGCCCATGGGGGTGCATGACCCAGCGATGGCTCACTGGAATCAAGTCTTTGCGGTCCACGGAACCCCTCAGATCTAGTATATAAGGGCACTCTGCTCGGTTGACAACGGTTCGTACCTCGAAAGGTGCTTGCTTTGCTAGGATCAGCCTTTGACTTAAGCGCTTGCTCCAGTTGCACATGTGTCTGCATCTCTTCCTGTGGGGTCATTGACACCTGCATCGGTGTTGCGGTTGTCGAAAGAGCGATCATATCGCGCCCCAAGTTCGGCGCCGTTGCCCTGAGTTCGTCTGTGAGGTCCGTCGTAATCGAGCTTTCGTCCGGGCTTGCTGGTCCGGGTGAAATGAGGGGAGCTTTCACGAGTCCGACGGAAAGTGCTCTGGTACTGCGGCCCATCTTAACTACCTGCATGTGGCTCTCGCGGCGAGCATGGATCTCGGGGCGCTGGGGTGGGCCGTTGGGGGGCACCACCTGCCGCCTGATACTACCACTTCCCGTCGTCGACGGCGGGTATCCTGGTGCGATGGACTCCATCCCTTTGGCTGCCCAAAAGGCGCTGAACGGCGATTCAGTTACAAGTAATCGACGTTTTTGTTTCGGGTCGTCGGCACAGCTGAAATATATGCGCGCGACACACCATGAGGTGTCAATTGCACAAGAGAAAAGGTTATCGTTGCCTCGACCCTTTGCCTTTGCTGGCGGCAGTCACAAAAGGATGGAATACGTTGGAGCCTCATCGGAGGAGGGCAGTGTCGAGAGAACACGGTGAGGTGGTGCGCCTTTAGTGGGCATTGAACCTGCTTTCCAAACGTTGCGCATCACCCTCCAAGCGCCGTCGCTTCCAAGAGATTACGATGGAGTCATCGATCGAGTCGGTGGAGTTCACGTAGAAACCGCAATGCCCTTCAATCAGCGCTGCCACTGGGCCCCTCTATGACCAAGTCATTGGTGCCCGCCCTCGCCGCCATGTCAAGAAAGGCGAACGGTATGAGGGGTCCTTCCGCCTAGTCGCCGAGGACTTCGGGGTCGCCGCATCATCACATTGAAGCTGTCATCGCTCCTCCAATCCGTGGTCGTGTTATCCGGACGACCGGATAGCAGGCAGATCTTGGCTGTTGTGTCAACACATTTGAGCATTTGCCATGGCCTTCGTCGCTCGCCGGGTCCAGCCTCTCCTCCGCCGGCGGTACAGCACTGCACCGACTCCGTCCAACCTCTCGCTTCTACGCGAGTGGGTTCAGCCCACGGCATCGGTCACGAAGCTGCAGGATCTGCGTTTTGAGACGCTGGCCATCACGTCGTCCTTGATGGCGAAGAGCGATGGTGGCAACGCGGGTGTCGTCGACGGCGTCCTCAACGTGCGCCTGCACCGGCCGGCCAAGCTCAATGCCTTTGATATGACCATGTGGAACGAGCTGGATGTTCTCTTCCAGGCTATCGAGCACACGCCCGAGGTCCGCGCGGTTGTTATTCGCGGTGAAGGCCGCGGCTTCTCATCAGGCATGGACCTTGGTGTCTTCGCTGCCATGCAGGAGCTTCTCATGAGTATTGAGTGCGAAGGCCGCAAGCGTGAGGCGCTCCTTGGAGTCATCGCGCGCTTTCAGCGCATCATCTCGGCACCCGAGCGCTGCCGAGTCCCCGTTATTGCGGCCGTGCACGGCAGCTGCATTGGCGGCGCTGTCGACTTCGTCACTGCGTGCGATATTCGTCTGTGCGACGCAAGCGCTGAGTTTTCGGTCAAGGAGGTCGACCTCGCGATTGTCGCCGACGTTGGCACGCTACAGCGCCTGCCCAATCTCGTGGGTGAACAGCGCGCCAAGGAGCTGTCCTACACTGGCCGCTCCTTCTTCGGCGATGAGGCTGCTGCTATGGGCCTCGTTCTCAAGAGCCATGCCGACACGAGTGGCCTCTTTGAGCATGCGGCCGCGCTGGCCAAAACTATCGCGGCCAAGAGCCCCCTCACCATCCGCGGCGTTAAGAAAGTCGTGCAATACCAGCGCGACCACTCGACGCAAGACTCGCTTGACCAGGTTCAGCTCTGGAACTCGGCCATGCTCTACAGCAACGACCTCGCCGAAGCCATGACAGCCATGGCCACGCGCAAGCCCCCTCAATTCAAGGATTAGAAACACACGAGTTATATTGTCGTACTGCATAAAACGCGCGGATGTAAATAAGATCGACGGAGCTGCTACGGTGACTGGCACGAAGGGCTCTCGACGTATGTTGTCTCTGTGGAATTGCGTCGCTGCCAACTCACTACCACTGGAGGAACTTGAACCATTATCAAATGTTGGTGGTACCTTTGTGCGCCCGAAAGGTATTGATGAACCAGACCCCGACGATAAGCATGAGTGCGGAAACGATGAGCAACAGGATCATCGCCCACGTTGGAGCCTTGCTACCTAGCACAACTGTGAGCCTTTGATCTCGCAAAGAGCTGTGGATATCGTACCAGACTCCATTGGGGCAGGTCGAGCACAAGCGTTCGGCGGACAGTAGATGGCCAGCGTCTTGGCCGCCACGAAGAATGTTGTGGCAAAGGTGCGGAAAAAGGGGGCGCCAAAGACCCAGTCGCCCGCGGTGAGCTGCACGAGCAGCCTTCCGTCCTGCGTTTTGATCGTGTATGTCTGGGGCGCCAGATAGAAAGTGGTTGCACTGCTGAGACGGAACTGCAAAGTGGGCAGCGCTGTCAATGGTGGACACAGGTACGCGCTCTCGGTCGCAGCACACTGGGCAAAGTAGCGTGCCTTGAGCTACCGCACATAAGCTCACTAGTCACGATGAGCTTCCTACCACAGAAAAGATGCTTGTGGGCAGTTGAAGCGACGGATGCGTCGAGTCGAGCAGAACTGGGCAAAGCGCTGTGGCACAAGCCGATGCATCACCAAGTGAAAAGTTTGACATAGCAACTGTCCAGGATGGGGCTGGCTGCAAAAGCAAGGGGACAGACACCGGGACAAGATTACTGCTGCGGTGGTAGCCGTCGTCCACGCCATTGAGAACGAGGGCGGACAAAGCCGGCGAGAGGTACAAGCTAAAGTGGTCCACTCCGGTGAGCCACTCGTCTTCTGTCGCCGTGGGCCGCCCGAGGCCAAGTCGTCCGTACGACGTCCCACTAGGTACGACAGCAGCCTTGGGGAATACCGCGGTGTCAATACTGAGGGAGCTGTAGTGCGGCGTTGTCACGGACGGCAGGGCCACCGCGTCACTGGTGGTGTCTGGCACGAGACTAAAGTTGGTGCCGTCGACCGCCACCAGCGCTGAGTAGCGGATTGTACAGCCCACCAATGAGGCATTCAGCGAATGCCCACACAGCTCAGGGGTCAAGAGCGCGTATGTACGCTGCAATGGATTAGCGAAGACAGCGCCAGCGAGGACGGCGAGAGCGATAGCACGGCAGCTCATATGCCAATGAGAAAGTGTCAGAAATGATTTGATCACCACCTGCGCGGGGTGCAGCGCAGGTACACAAAATCCTCTACTGGACTGTCCCATGGACGCGTTTGTGGTCCTAGACGGCGTGCTTGTCCGACATCGCACCACGTGGCGTGTTACATCGAGCCTGGAACGGCCTGGGAACGTTCGTCGTTGAGCGCCACTGATGGCGGCATGCGGTTGTGCTGACTAGTGTGGCTCGAGAGCCCAGATCTTGACCGTGTGCCGTGCCAACGGCGCTGGAGCAGTTGCCACCGATGTCACTTCCAGTGGTGTTGTCATGGGAACGTTGCGAGAACTGACTACGAAGGGTGTCAACCTGTAGTCACCCATCTGGCGCGGCTGGAGCCTACCCTTGGCGGAACAAAAAGAGCTAACTTCTTCTCGTTCACGAAGACAACGCCGTCAACACGTGTGTTGAAGCGTGCTCGTCACTGCTGCAATTCATTTGAAACGCAGTTGTCCAGCTATCGATGCAATGCGCCATTTGGGCGAGCTGCCAAAGGCCTAGCTAGGCCTGTGGTAAGGCTCTCGCCCATGTATGTTCTACGGGTCTTGTCCCGGTCATGTGCCTGAGTGAGTGTCTGTCTGCTTAGGCACTATGGTACGTTATCGTGGCATGCTATCCGCTATGGTCTACCCTGCCGAGATGTCATTGCATTGCAAGACGTGATGCGGGGCCCATGGAGTCCTGGCCAGCCAAACAGGCACGGACACCAGATTTCTCCACATACTGTTGGTGGTACTGTGGTTACCAAAATGGAGACAGCCACGAGAAATCACTTCAACTGGTGTCACCAGGTAGACGAGGGATGTCATGCAGGCTTTTTGGCGAGCATGCCCATGGCCTGGAGCTTTTCGACGTGGCCTTGAAGAACGGCGGCCGCGGGTGGCTCCCAGTAGCTCCAGACATTGCGCCCTAGGGCGTCGAGGACGTTTAATTCGGCTCCGTATTCGACAAGAAGTTTGGCGCATCCGACGTTGCCATGTACCGCTGCGCAATGCAGCGCCGTCCATTTCGCCCGATCGGTTGTGTCCTTGTCAGCGCCACCAAGCAGTAAAAAGCTCACCTACATGAAGGCATACGTATCAACCCCGGGAATGAAAGTCCTACGGCGCCTTCCATGCCGCGCGACGCTGCCCAATGAAGGGCTGTTCGCCCCTCCGTGCTCTTGATGTTGACATCGGCGCCGAGCTCTACTCCAAGCGCAGTCGTGGGTGCAAGCAGCAACCTGTGCCAAGCGTACCCAGGAGACGTGAGATGACGGTGATGTGTCCGTTTGCGGCGGCGCACATTAGTGGCGTCCACCCCGCGACATCTCGGGCATCGATCTCCAGCTTGGGCGACGCGTCGACAAGCACGTTCACAGCCTTGAGCACCCCGTGCTCGGCAGCGTAGTGCAGCGCAGTCCAGCCTGCACCGTCTTTAGCGTTGGCGTCGCACCCACCGTGCACGAGCTCTTTGAGGCGCGGAAGAAGGCCCCGACCAGCCACGGTGCGCAGCTCTTCCCCAAATTTAAACGCAGGTGTGTACACGGTTGTAAAGAAGTTGAGAAACGATTCCAGCGTGGCTCCGTCGCGATGCACACTGGCAGGCGCACTGGGCGTAGCCTCGCCTTTTTTGTGGCTTGGTGTTGACGCCACGACGTTGTTCTCCTCGACGCTCGTGAGCTGGAGCCCGCTAGACCGCAGTCCTTCGGCCGTGGTGCGAATCGATAGTTCTTTTAGCGCTGCCACGATGCCGTCCAAAAACACAACGCCGTCCCTACCGCCTGTCGAGTTTATCCTTATGAGAGGCCGGGTACTTGGCGTCTTGGTTGTGGTAGGCGGTGGTGGCATTTGCAAAGTCGATTTCGCGCAGCTCGCTAATGCGGGCCATGGCCATTTTGACGGGGCCATCGATGACGCCGCCGGCAGCCACGAGGGTTGTGACGCGCGCGATGCCTTCGGGCCGCTCGCCAGACGGGTTGCGCACCTGACGAATTAGCAACTTGAGTGTGCTTTGCATGGGCACGGCCCCGTCGACAACCTGCACCTCGAGCGCCTGCTGGTTCTCATGCCAGGTCCCAGCGACGCTCACAGGACCCACGGCCTGAAGGGACGTATGCGGTCGCACTTGTATAGTCACGTTCGGGTGGCTTGCCATGTTCCAGCCACCATCGGGCACGAGCTCGATCAAGATTCTTCCTACGCCGACGCTGGACTGGAGCCGCGAGCAAAGAGGTACCGCCGGTGGGAATTGCACCCATGACCGTGAAGTCGAGAGACACATCAGCGACGGCGTTTGGGCAGCAGTTTAGCGGCAGCCACTTTCGTGTGCCCGCGATGGGGCCTAGCTTTTGTGCAGGCACGATGAAGCAGATGGTCGTACCCGGCACGAGGGAGGGGATTGTCATGCGAGTGGGGCCGTCGATGACGTGGCCGCCCCGAGTCGAGGGCGGCACGGTGTTGCGATAGACCTTCTTTTCGAACGTCGTCATGACGAGCTCACCGCTCGGGGTAGCGCAAGCCGGCGTCGCCACCCCTGCGACTTTTAACGTGATATGGGCCCCCGGTTCAATTTCCTCGTCCAGCGTCATGATGTCGAGCGTATTGGACCCGCGGTGCCACTTGGCCTTGGCGCGGGGCGCGGGCCGGCCCGAGGATGCAGTAATGTTGACCAGTGGCTCGTCGGGAAAGCCCCAGCCCGTGTCGGGGAAGGCAAGCACGAGTTTGCTCTCTTTTGGAAGAAGACCTGACGTAGAGAACTCCACGGTGGCGGCGCCTGTCGTGCCGGGCGAATGCAGATCCGCTTGCCACACCCGCCGCCCGTGCAAGAGGCCGGGGACCACAACACGGTGGCGTTGGGCCAGCTTGAGGTTGGCGCCGCGCTCGAGCTCCTCCTCCGCCATGGATGCGTTTCAGGTCGCCGGTGTCTATTCTTGGTACCTCTTGAGCGCGTGCAACACTAGTAGCAACACTAGTGGTGAGGAGTCTAGCTCCCTATCGTGCGCGATTGCACCCTCTGATGCATAGTGTCGAGTGAGATGCAGGCTCGATAGACCAAGAAGTGGCTACTGGTGGAGCCATTCTTCCGACATACACGCGGCCTCTCTTCCAACTACGACCGCCGAACGTGTAGCAACTTGATTGCACAGTGCGCTTCTCAAATAATTAAGTTGACTTTTGTTCGTCGCTGCTTGGGTGGTTGTGCGTATCGTTGGCAACTGGATCGAGGACGTGCGGCACAACGACGTCGAGGGTGCCGCCAATGAACCCGGCCGTCGCCCCCATGACCATCACGCCTGTAGCGAGTATCCGCCACTTGAGCAGAAGGGAGTGAAGGGTTTTGCCGTTGGTCTTGAATAACGCTGGCAAATCGAACTCAAGGTTGCGCGCCTCTGGAGGGCCACAACGCATGACGGCGTCCATCACGGGTCCGGAACCCCATTGAATGGTCGCAAGGATCGCGAGATAGCCCGGTACTGCCGTCGGAATTGGCTTTGGAGAACCGGCGAGCGCACTGCCTGCCCCGTGGCCAAACGAATACACAAGCGAACAGCCTGCGAGGGTGCTGAGGCAGCAAGAGATCCCAGCGAGTCGCGCGTACCGGTGCATCCAAATGAAAAATGCGTTCTCAACGCTCGCCAAAAGATGATTGTACTCGTGGACGTCGCACGGGCATCACCCAGTCATCTCTCCGCAGCCAGGTTGGCTCCGATTGCAATTCGTCCCGAAGCACGGCCACAACCAAGCGACATATTTATTCAGTGGTTCTAGCCTAATGCGCAGTGTACATAGTTGGGTATTAGTTGCTCTTGGTGTCCCAGACCGAGTCGACGAGAGCCCGGGTGAAGCCGCATGCAGCGACAGACACAAGCACGAGGCCGAAGCGCGACGCGGCATAGGGCCCAGACGTCCGCACAAAGTCCTTGAAGTTCCAGTCGTTCACGTTGCTTGGCGCCGTGAAGTGCGTCCACTTGAGGTACGTCGCATTGCTAGCGAGCGCCCGCGCTTGGGCATTGTAGGCCGTGACAGCGGCCGCAGCCCCGGCGAAGACGCCTGTGGCCGTCACGTTCGGTGAGTTCTTCCGGCCTGCAAGACGCGTTGCAGCGAACTCGCCTGTATGGTACGTTCCATACGCGGCGCACGAACCGCCGATCGCGCCGCCGGCAATGATCACTGGGAGCACCATGTTGTCGTGGAGGGTGTGGGTTCAATTGTGCACCGAACGGCCAAGTCGTTGGAAAATCTCTGTCATGACTGGCATACAAACTCCAAGTGTACCAAGATGGTCTTGCGACATCGCGGCCATTGCGTCATCCGCTTGTGCTCCGTGCAGGGATTGCATCGAATACGTCGAGTAGTACAATAAATAACAAGGTATATTCACGAGGAAGCGACGTCTAGACGGTGAGGCCGCGCACATGGGATCGCCGTAGGGCCAGAACTTGGGTCGAGGCGCGGTCGAGTCGATTCTCCATACACCCGAGCTCGTTGTCGAGGTCGACGACGATGTCGTCCGACGTTTCGACTTTGGCGAGCGCCACAGAGAGCAAGTGTTGGGCTTGCTCGAGTTGTTCGTCCTGTTTCACGACAAGGTCTCGAAGCAGCTCGATGGTATTGATGAGTTCGTCTACGGACGGGGCGCAGGATGTCTTGGCTAGGGCTTCATCGGTGTCGCGAAGGTCGGCCATGAGGCGGGCTGAGTTGCCTTTGAGGTACGCGCGAAAGTGATCGAGCTCTGAGAGCTGAAGCGGTTCGTGCGTTTCGTGTTTGGCGAAAAGCTGTTGAAGGACTTTGTTACTCTTGCCCTTACGTTTGGTGGGAAGCGGGGTTTGAGACGCAGATGACGCCATAAACTCGTCCATGTAAGTCTCAATCTCGCTGTTGACGTGCAGCTCGTACGCGAGGTGTAGGCGGGCAATCTTAAGGCGGGTCTCCGTCTCGAGAGCCTGCGTCCGGCGCTTGACCTCGCGGTCGATGTACGCATCAAGGTCCGACGCAGCCCGAGCATGCGCAGCCGCCGCCTTCTGGCGCTGGCGTTGCTGACGAAGCTTCCGCGGCAGCTTGTGGGTCGTTGTGATGGCCACGGATGGAGGCAGCATCGGGACAAAATTGGCAAATGCGGAAACGCGGGGCGGAAAGGCAGACGGTTTTCAAGTTGCAGCAGCTAGTTGCACGCAACTTTCCTCCACTGATCGGATTGACGACTGGCAACCCGGCCAATGGTATGATATGGGCAGTCGCCTGCTGGGGCGAAGCGAGCAATGGACCCGTCTCCGTATCTCGGTTCGTCGCGCTCAACTATACCAAGCCACCTGCGATGGCAAGGAGGGCTTGCCGCTTTCGACGCTCGGACCGCATTGACATGGTGGATACGCGACTTACATCCAAGTCGTGCAACGCTTCGTAGAGTCGAGGGCATGCCAGTCCATGACTCCATCTAGCTGCACTTTTGCAGCCACAATAGCAGTTTGTCGCCCATCCTCTCGGCACCTACACTAGAACTCTGATTCGCACCGCGGGTTCCCGCGGCTATCAGAGCTGATAGATTACCTGCCCCAGTGTCCACCGAGACGGGAGACCACCGGCAGAGAGCATTTGGAGGACACAACTTGCGTGCGATTAGCGTACGCTTGCAGCGGATCTTTTTTATACCTGCAACTGTACCCCCGGAGAGCGCATGAGGCCAGCTGGCGCGCGGAGAGCGGCGGTGGAATGCGCTCGGCGTCGTAATGGGGTGGCACAAATTTGGGCGCTGGACACGAGACCTCATTGATCCCGAGATCGTAGAGGCCGTGGGGCTTGGTCGGGTGGCACACCTGCGAGTGGCCTGATCCCTGACCGACGTACTGTTGCGAAAGGCTCCAAGGAGCATGGTGCGTTTGAGTCTTCTAACAACTCCGACCCCCCACCACAAGTCCGACAGCACGTTAGCAGACCCTGGACAAGACGACCCTGCTACGGACCCTTCAGCGCTCCTGTGGAGGACACACGCGGTCGTCAGGGCGTGACGTACACACCGATCCGTTGAAGCAAAAAGTTACACCCGTCGCGGCCTTCAGTATGCTGCACGGAAGCGACACCGTGAAGGAGCACCTGTGCTGGCATGGAGCTTAACGCGGCAAAGCTGCTCTTCATCATGAGCTGTGGCAAGGTGCGTTGAGTGCATTCGTGGATGGCACGAGCCTGTGATGTTATCTCCCTGGTGGCGCCACACATGCCGAAATTAATAACGCATGATGGCACATGCCACATGATAAGAGTGGCATATGCCACTATGAGGTGAGCCGTTACATGTGGAGATTATCCGGAAAAGAATGCTGCAAAACCATTGGCCAAAATCGCAGCAAGTGATTGGCAGGCCACAAACGGCAAATTCGCAAGGCCACCACCATGAGCGACGTCAAGATGAATGCCAAGGACCGCCGAAAGCTGAAGCGCGCCCAGGAGTTGGCTGAAAAAGAAGCGCAGGCGGCCAAGGAAGCTCAGGTGGCCAAGGTTGTAGAGGCTCCGGTCATTGCAGAGGTGGTGTCCGCTGTCACCAAGTCCGAACCTAAGGCCAAGGCGGTGCAAGAAGAGGAGTTCGTTGCACTGCCTCCGTCGGAAAAGTTTGTCAACAAAGCGCCCACTACCAATGCATCGGTGAAGGCGGCAAAGGATCCCCGCCAAGAAAAGCGTGCTGCGGCCAGCAAGTCCGCAGCCGCTGAGGAGCCTGCGACGGCTGGGATGAACGCCAAGGCACGTCGACTGGCTCAACGTGCGGCCCAGCGTGCGCCTGCGCCTGAAACAGAAGCCGCACCCGCGGCGGACTCGACCAAGCCAGAGACGAAGCCCCGCCCGGCGAAGCGCAAGTTGCCCGAGAAGGAGAACGCGAACGAAAAGCGCATCCATCTCAC
Organism: Achlya hypogyna; assembly: GCA_002081595.1. Taxonomy (NCBI): domain Eukaryota; phylum Oomycota; class Saprolegniomycetes; order Saprolegniales; family Achlyaceae; genus Achlya; species Achlya hypogyna. The sequence continues at coordinate 53,012 of JNBR01001524.1, read as the reverse complement.
CCTCTTTTTGGGGCAGTTGCCCTTCACCGCGACGGAGGACAAGATCCGTAAGCACTTCCACGAGGCCGGTGAGATCAAAATTCGCATGGCGACGGACAAGCAAACCAACAAGTTCAAGGGCACCGCCTTCATCGAAGTTGCAGACAGCAAAGCCCTCGGCGCCGCGCTTTCGCGCCACCACAGTCTCCTCGACGGCCGCCGCATCAACGTCGAGCTTACGGCCAACGGCGGAGGCAAAAAGTCGGAGCTCCGCACGTCGCGCATCAAGCAACTGCGAGAAAAGCAAAGCGCCAAGCAAATCGAAAAGGTATAGTGCGGCCGGGCACCGGCGGCCTCTCACCCACCGTATTAGGTTCGCGCGCTGCTGCAGAAGAACGTCGACAACCCTGAGTGCAAGTTGACCCAAGACGACGTGGATGAGCGGATGACTGACTTTCTCTCATGGTTCGACTACGAGACAGCCAAAGTTGCTCTCGAAGAGTTCAACCGCTGCGTGAACGAGACCGTCATGTTCGGCCCAGTATGTCGGCCAAGCTCATGGTTGCTTTGCGTAGCAATCGCCGGGCCTTTTTCATGGGCATTCTCAAGCGCTTCCGGACGACTGACGGCGTCGAAGACCGACCCGCCAAGAAGCCGCGTACGGAGAGCAAGCCATTCAACAAGGGCGGCTTTAACAAGGGCGGTGGCTTTAACAAGGCTGGCTTTAACAAGGGTGGCAGCGTCAACAAGGGTGGCAAGTTCAACAAGCCGAAGCCTGTGGCCAGCAATTAAATATATCTTTCGGTGATTATACTTACGATACGCTCAGGACGGTTTAGCTTCGCGGACGCCGAGCTTGGCACAAAGCAGGTGGATGGTTTGCTCCGCCGCCTTGCGCTGCCGAGCTTCTTCGGCGAGTTGTTTCTTGAGCACCGCGAGTTCTCGTTGCGTTGCGGCGGCCAAACGCGCAGCCTCGGCCTCAACTTTGGCCTCCAGCGCCTGAAGACTCGGTGTCGTCGATGATCGCCCAGAGCTCGAGGTGGCTCGTGACGATAGCGACGGCGTGGATGCAGTGTGGCGCGACCGACCCCAGGCCGACGACGACGCGGGGCGAGAGAGCTGGCTCAGTGTCGTGGGCACGCGGGGCGTGACGTCGGGAACGAGAGTCCCCGTGACGCCGAGCTTCACACGCTGGGCGCGCTGGCGCTTAGCCGCCTCCGTGGGCGGTAGCTCTCCCGCGTCAACTTTGGCCTGCACGGTTTCCTTGAAGACGTGGTGGCGCCACAAGAGGTCCTACACACGACGTCCAAGGACCACGGTCAGAGCGTTTGTACATTATTCCACGGCGTGTCGGCGACGGCGCCCTTGTGGAACTTGGACTTCCGAGTGGACGACCCCCAGGCACACATTCTCTCTCGCCTCGTTGCCAACTGGGGCTAAAAATACCGGCCAAGTCGAGAGACTGCAGTCACAGTGCAGCCACGGGAAACCGATGGCAACAATCGGGAGCAGGCCCAGCGTCTGAGGCGATGGACCAAGCGGTCAAAGAGACTCCACGGCACTGCTTAGAGAAGTCCTTGCGGCCCCACTGCCACGAGCTGCTAACCACAATCCGGGCACTTGCAGTTGAACATCAAGGCTGACAAGAAAGGCCACTTCGCCCAACATCAGTGGAAAGTACGAACTACTGGCACCTGCATACAAGAGCCATATCTAGTTCAAAAAGCGCCATAGCAGCGCAGACTATGGTATTACAAAGAGCTTAGTTGGTCTTCTTGGCGCCGGCCTCCTTACGGGGGGTCTGGCAGTACGACTGGATGAAGAAGTGCATGAAGAGCCAGAAGAGCGACTGGATGTAGACGAGGTACATGATGGAAACGTTCATGGGCGCACCGTCGCACTTCTTGGAGATGGTCATGTACGCCTGGACGTTCATCGTCACGAACTGGATGAGCTGCATCGTCGTGAGGTACTTCTTCCACCAGATCGTCTTAGTGTGGGCCGACACAAAGTAGTACGTGTACATGATGGTGTGGATGAAGCCGTTGAGGATGATGGTGAGGTAGATGTCACCATCGTACAGCACGCGGATGTTAAGCCAGTAGATGGAGAAGATGGTCAAGTGGTGGTAGACGTGGAGGAACGAGAGCTGCTTCCACTTCTTGCCCACAATGATGAAGAACGTGTCCATGAAGTCAAGGATCTTGGAGACGTAGAAGAGCCACATGACGTTGCCCATCACGGGCTTCGAGACATCGTAGGCGTTGCAAGGCATCACTGAGTAGTCGTGGCGGTAGGCCTGGATACCGGCCTCAATGCACATGTAGGAGCAGAGGGCAATCTGGATAGGGTTGTACACGAACTGGAGAGCGCTCGTGTTGAAGGCAGGGACACCCGACTTCATCACGATCGTGCCGACGATCACGAAGACAAGGTAGGCGAGCGCGATGGCAGCCGCCGTGGAGAAATCGGTCATGGCCCAGTCCTTCGTGGGCGAAAGCTCGTAGCGGCCCGACGGGTCGGCCCACTCAAGGATGACCTTCTCGAAGGGACGAACGGCGGCGTCGAACTGCAACCAAAGAGCTTCCATCTTGACGGCAAATGCGCGAATGGGCACGGACCGAAGAGACAAATCCTTGCAACGCCTCGATCCCAATCAGAATTTTTTTCCAATTCCCCTACATTTTCCAAGTACATGTGGCGCAATATAATTCCCGTTTCGCCCAATGGCATTGCTCGATTTGTCGAGTTAATACCGTATACAAAAAACAACATGAACCTTCAGATTTTTAAAGTGCGATCAAGCGATATGATTGGCCGTGGACTGAACGCGACTGCGATGATGCCACGTTGAGGCGGTGCCTGGGGCAGTCATATTCAACCAATCACACGCAGCCTCACCAACGGACCACATGGAGATTGGCCAAAATCTGGTGAATATTTTAATGAGTCAATTTTATTCAAACGAGATATTTGTATGCATGAATAATATGTCAGCCGATGATCTAGTTGAAGCTGGCCATGACGTCATAATCGTGCTTGGAAAGATCAGCCTTGACAGCAAGCGCATTGCCGCCATTCATATCCGCGGCCTGTCGAGTCAACAGGAGCACCAGTGGATGGGCACCTGCGTCGTGCACGACGGCGTCGTAGAACGAGAGACAAACGTAGGATGCACGAAGGCTGCAAAAAGCATACCAATGGCGTGCCATGCACACAATGGTAAACGTTCGTTCCAACGCCGCGCGGGATACTTGCCGACTCGTCGATGTATGTGAGATCGAGTTGTCGGCAATTCAGGTGGCCAACACAGGCGACTCCTCGTGACTCTGAAGGATAGATGGCATAAACAGTTTCGGTAGCATAAACGGCATAAACGATGTCGAGCCACGTTGCCGAAGTGGAGAACCACTGCCATGGAGCGAACATAAGCTTGGAGATAGCATGGTTAAGGCTAACGACGAGTAGGAATCGTTGGACTTGATAGAAGCGTTGTGTAGAACTAAAGCCATCGATGGGCGCTGGATCGCAATATCGCGCATCCAACATATAGGCATAGGCCAAGTCCCATCTTGTTGGCGAACGAAAGTGGATGCGTCCAATTCTCGATTGCGCCGTCGTTATCATAGACCAGCTGAGAAAACTCCATAGAATCGACAATGTCGACTTGTTGACGAGGGAGCTTCCGATCGTCTAGATGGACGACCTCTTCGACATCACGAGCACCACCCTGGGTGGGGTACACGTTGGAGCTTGGCGCAGTCGGCTTCTGTAGTCAGCCACGAAGTCTGCGTTTTAGTTTATCTGTCCTTCGACTCGACGGAATTTTGTGCTTGCGGCTCGTCGTCAAACTCGAATCGAGGGCCATGGTTGATCGTTCCTCGCAGTCATGAGGCAGTGTGCCACGAGCAAATATACACTGCAGATTAATCTGCGAGCCAATTCTAACATACGTCACTGTGTATGTGTCTACCTAGACAGGGAGATCGCGTTTAAAAGCAGTGGAGTGGGCACGATTGATCACCATGTCTTTGTCTGCGTCAGTGTTGGAGGTATGTGACACTTTTCTCCATTGGCTTCGCAACTTTTGGTGAGCCAGAAGACATTAAACCGTCTAAGGACCAGCGAAAGGAGTCTCCTATCTTGACTAGAGCGTGCAACTGCGGTGTTCATGATCGTACCGCATGCAGCACACTCCAGCGTCGAATGGATGTCATGAGCCTACATGTGCGAGGACGACAATCCCAATTTCACCATCAACTTTACAATGAATATGAGGACGTCCCGCGGCCCAAGCGCGCGGCGAGCAACACGTGGCCGTTCGATCGTGGCCGGAGAGCCCTTCGCCGCCCAAGCCGCCGGTGGACGTCGACGTCTGCGGCACCGTTTGCGATCTTTAACCGTCCCAAGCAATCGTCGCCGTTGATTGGTCAGTTCTTCCGGATACGAGGGTACCATTCAAATGACAGACCGCTTTGCGCATGAATCCGCAGGACCGGGCGCTGTGGGGCTTGCGCCCGTCGGCGGCGGCGGCCAAGCCCAAGGACATGGCCGCCCTCGAGGATTACGCCGTCTTGTACCGCCACGAGGCCTTGAGCGTGGTCGGTCGCTTTCTCGACGCGGTAGCACCTCGCCTCTGCCATGGACCGCGCTCAAACATGGCTGTAGCACAATGAGACCTTTGAGGGCTTCAAGGCTGCATGGAAGGCACAAAGGCTCTCGACGCTATACCATATTGATTTTGCGACGGTCGCGCGCCCCGAAGCAGTTCACATTATGCTCCGCGAAGCTCTTGGTGCGAACACATCCAAGGAACCCTTGCCCATTCGGAACGTCCTAGGTATGCTTGTCGAAACGATTCTTGCCTGGAAAGGAGGCACTAGTCAGACCCGTCGACAAGAGGTTATCAACGTCCTGCGTCTTGAAGTCCTCGCACACACATTTCTGTTATACGCGACGTTTCAATGTCAGGTGACCGCCGTCAAACAGCGGGTTCTCCTCGATGTAGGCACGTCCACGAACGCCTTTGCATCGGTCTCTCACGATGGCCGGTAGAGTCTGCGACCAACTTGGCGCTCGTGCCTTCGTTTTGCGACCAGTGGATCGACGCCATGCCCCGGGCCGCCCGCCAGGCGCGAAGTATGCTCGTGCAGATGGAAAACGAGCGCGCCTTCATCAAATGCATGCACGGGTACACTTGGATCCACCGACCAGCGCACATGTCAAGGCCCATCCTGCCTGACGACCGGGCAATCGCACCGCCGACCTCCGACACTGTGGGCGACCAGGCTCCCCAGTCAGCCGACGTGGTACGTGCCTACCCTGTCGAGAGCTCACAGCAGCGGTTTAGCCAACGGACCCCGTGGAGCCGCTTGAATTTGACCTGACGCTAAAACATCTGCACGACAGCTACCAGAGGCACATGACTCCGTTCCGAGCCCGGGTGAGCCGTCTTTCATCACCCCATTTGGCTGAGCACCGGGGCATAGAAAGGGGTAACAGCGCGCGAACGCCGCCCCGAGGTTCGCCTCGCCAACATGCCGGAGGCCGCGGAGCAGGCCAAGATCCGTGATTTCATGGCGACGTTCGAGAAGGTGTTCGAAGTGCCATCTGAGGCGGTCCCAGGTACCTTCGTCGTCCGCCCACGGAAGTCAGCTAAAGCCCATGTAGACCTCATGGACGACATGGCGTTGGAGACGCTGGCGCTGGACGACGCCGCCGAGGAGCCTACCTTCGACTTACAAACCGATGAGACCGCGCACGATCGCGCGCTCGAGCAATTGGAAGCCGACCTCGAGGCGGAGCTGGAAGCGGAGCTGAAAGCAGAGCTCGAGGCCGAGACGACGGGGGGCGAGGCTGCGATCGACCGTGGCCTCGAATACAGCCCGCCCGACGAAGGCCTCAAGTACAACCCTTCCGACGACGGCCGTGACACCGCCGCGCCCCCGCTCGGTGGTGCGGGCATCGCGCCGCCAGACTTTGTGGGCTCGCCTGCAGCAGCCATGGACGAAGATCCGCGCGACGATGACATGGACAAGTTTCTGTCAGACAGCTCCGACTCGGACTCGCCGGCTGCCCTTCCGACAGCAGCCGTGGCTGCCCCTGAGAGCACCGATATTGCGGCTCCCGCTGGGTCTTTGGATGTCACCGCTGGCTCGTCGCCTGGACTGCTGACGGCAGCCATTGCCTCGAAAGCTGCGGCCGCTTTGCCTCTCAAGGACCGCGGCGAGCTGCCGGACTCGGAGCCACCGATGACGCCGCGTCTCCAGAAACTTGACATGGACGCTGAGCTTTCGCTTTCTGACAGCGATGCGCCGCCAACGACGGCATCTGCGGCGCCGAAGCGTTTGAACGTCGACACAGCTCTGGCGCTCTTGAAGGACGACGGCGCTATGCCCCCCGCACCGCCGACGTTCGTGAACATGGAGGCGGCGCTCTCCCTTTCGGACAGCAGCGGCGCGGATCCCCAGCTGTTGACCCGCAGGGCGCCGGTGCTGAATGAGAACGCCGAGCTCTCGCTGTCCGAGAGCGACGAGGCGCCGGCACCGACGGGCGAAAGGCCCAAGGCCGTCGACGTAGGAAAGGCTACCAAGATCGACCTTGATGCAGCGCTTTCGCTCTCCGACTCGAGCAGCTCCGCGTCGCAGACGCCCGCGAAGATGCCAACAGTAGCCAAAGACTCCGCGCCTCCCGTTCGCACGGGTCGCCGGCCATCGGTGCGACAGTCGGCGCCAGTGCCCAAGCGGTCGTTCATCGTCATCGGCGCAGAGTTGTCGCCCCGAAATGCGGCACCAGAAAGCCACCGGCGCAAGACATCAAGCAACTCCGACGACGATCTCGCCGCCGAGCTTGAGCTCGAGCTCCCTCCTACTGCGACGCCGATCAACCCCCCCGATAGCGCTACTAAGGTTACCACCGCCTCGTTGCCATCGGACAACGTCTCCGCCGACAGACATGAGAGCAACGCAACTGTGCATCAGCAAAGCCTGTTGCAAAACGGGGACGCCAAGCCAGCCGCAGCCGCGAAAGCTATGGCAGAAGCCGAGAAGGGCGCTCCAGAGGCGACAATAGCCGTCGCAAACCAGTCGTTGTCGGAGAACAGTAGCTCCAGCGACTCGTCTTCCGATAGCAGCGACTCCAGTGACTCCTCGGCGCCCATCCAGACCGTAGTTTGGGAATTCGCTGCACCACCCGCCCTATCTTGGCCTCCACCCATCACAAGCGGCCATGTGCCGTTGCACAGTGTGAGCAGGAAGCCCGCCGTGTCTAAACTACCTACCACTGGTCTGCATTCCGTCCCAACGCAGCCCCAACCGACCCAGCCAAAGCAGACCCAGCCAAACAAGACCCAGCCAAAGGCAACCAAACGTAAGACACCCACAGCAACCATGCAAACGACCACGGCTGTTGTGGCATCGACCTCCGACTCGGACGGGCTAGACGCCCTCGAAGCCGAGTTGGGCATAGCGCCTCGCGACGCCTCGGCCCCGAAGGCGGCTCCTCGGGCGCGCAAGGCGCGGACGGCCAAAGCGACTCAAAAGACTTCCAACCGCAAGCCAACGGCGGCGCGCACGCGCAAGGCCATCTCGCTCGCCGTCGTTTCTGACTCGGACGGGCTGGAAGAGTTGGAGGCTGAGCTGGGTCTCGCGCCGGCACGCGTGTCGGAGTCGTCGGACGGCCTTGCGGGCCTCGAGGACGAACTTGGCGTCGACCGCAAGCGGCCGTTGCTGCCAACGAAGCCAGCGACGGGTCGGAAGCGAGTGGCTGTCACGGGGGCCGACGACAAGCCCACGCGCAAGCCCCGCGCGCCGAGAAAAGTGGCGGTTGGCAGCGCCGTTGGCTCCGACTCGGACGGCCTTGCGGATCTTGAAGCTGAATTGGGCATCCAGCCGCGGCCGAAGCAACGCGGCCGACCAGCCAAGCCCCGTCAGGCCGTCGCAAAGGCTTCCCCCAAGCCGCGTGGCCGGCCACGAAAGACTCGCACGCCAGTGGCTGTCGAGTCTGATGACGACGCTCTAGCTGCCCTCGAGACCGAACTCGGCATCGCATCATCTCCAGCACCTCAGCGCAGGCCGCGTGGCCGCCCGCCCAAAAGTCGCGTGCCAGCGGCAGCCGAATTGAAGGAGGGTGGTACGGCTGCCCTCGGTACAGAGCTCAGCGTCGCGCCGCATTCGGTGCTTAAACGCAAGCCACGTGGCCGACCACCAAAAGTCCGCGCACCGGCAGCGGTCGAGTCTGATGACGACGGTCTGGCTGCCCTTGAGAGCGAACTTGGCATCGCACCTCCGGCACTTGAGCGCAAGCAACCGGCGATCGCCCCGCGCGTCGCCAAGAAGCCCCGGACGATGACCAAGACCATCAAGCCTAGATCCGTGGCTCCATCGGCGCCCGTTTCGGTGGCGACGGCCAAGACTTCTACGTTCGATTCCGACGACAGCGGCTTGGACGCCCTCGACGCCGAACTCAACATGTAATTTAGAGGCGACATGGCGGATCGCTGTGCCACGATTTAATTGGCTAATATCGAGTGCCATAATCGCCAGGGATTGGACAATATTCTTTGTGACCAATCTTGACACGGGAGATGGCGCTGGTCCGGCGGCCGAGCATGCTGACGATGCGGTCGGGCGCCGCAACCAACATCCTCATCGAGGTACTTCATAGATAGACCCCGCGTCTTCATGCCGCCCCCGCAGGTGAAGCTCAAGACGCGCAAGTCCCTCGAAACATTGGAGCGGCAGCATGGCGAGTGTGCGTCTGCCTCCTTCGCCGCTGCGTGGTCCACGTCTTCACGTAGTCTCGAGCGAAGTCGCCGATGAGCTTGGGCAACTTTCCCTCTACTGCATAATGGGCGGCGAGTATGACGAGGCGCTGCCGCTGCTGCACCGGAAGCTTGTGATTCATGAGAAGTTCGGTCCCGGTTTGGCCCAGCGCGCTGTGTCAGGCACTCACAAGGGTGCATCGTAGAGGACAGCGTTGGCGACACCTACCAGCAGCTCGGCACGACGTATCGCCTGTACACCAACTACCTCCTCGCGGCGCAACACTTCGAGAAGGCGCTGGCCAACCGCGAGCGCCTCTTCGGCCGCAACAGCGCCAAAGTGGCCGAGACGCTCAGTAGCCTCGCGGTGCTGCATCACTGGTACTACCCCCAGGCTTGGGCTGTGTCGGGCTAAGCGTGGCGTTCAGCCAGGGCAACATGGCGACCGCTGAAGACTTCCACAGCCAGAGTCTTGTGGCTTTCTACGAGAGCACCGAGGAGGAGGACGTGCACAGTGAGGAGATTCCGTGGGAGGTCTTTAAGCGGCTCCGACAGCAGCAAACGCACCCTCCGTCCACGGCGCAGAACAGCATGACGCTGCTCAAAGGCACGATCCGCAAAACGATCGAGACCGCCGTGCTCCAGGAAACTGCCGCCGCGCCGCCGCTCTCGTCGTCATCCATCGCAAGCACCGACGGCTGCGACTGGGCTCCGGTGCGCGTGCGGTCGCTGTCGGACGGCGCGCTGCCGCTGCACGGTCCCCCGACGCCCGACAAGCCACAGGTCGCCGCGCTGCTCAAGAAGCACCTGTTGACCGTAGCTGACGCAGCCATTGTGCCCGCGTCGCCGGTAGAGCCCGCGGCTGCCGCCTTCCCCGAGACGGCGCATGAGCCCATCACGAGCTTCCCCGTGCTTGTCGAGCGCGTCGACGCCGTCAAGCGCAAACATACTGCGGGGCTGAGCTTCCCGGGCATCGAACACGAACTCGGCCGGCTTGCGTGCGACGTGGGCCTCATCGCAGCCGGCGACCTGCGGCACGTCGGGCTGCTCATGCTAGGACTGCTGCAAGACACAGTCAAGCTCAGCAGCCAGCTCGACCAGAAAAAGGTGCGAGGCCCGGCTGGCGTCTCTCACACCGCGTAGCTGCCGGTTCTCGAGGGCTACCTCGAGAAGAAAAGTTCGTCCATCTTCCGCGGCTGGGAGCGCCGGTGGTTCAAGGTGGACACGCGCACGCTCGTGCTCACGTACTTTCACTCCAAGGAGGATCAGATGCGCGGATTTGCGCCTCGGGGTAGCTTCGCCCTGAGCCGCATCACGCACCTTGTGACGCACCAGCACCTCAAGTGGGTTGCGGCCCGGACCTGGGCTCAGCACCGTTTAGGGGCAACCGCTATGCGTTCGACATCGTCGTCGACCTCGGCACTAGAGCAAACCCGCAGGCCACGCGCACCTTCGAGCTGCGCTGCGAGTCGGAGGCAGACCTTAAGTATTGGGTCGACACGATCGAGAAGTATCAGGCCTTCAGCCGCCGCACGTCGCACTCATCCGTGCTTCCGCCGCTTGCGCCGACGGCATCGACGTCCCCGCCATCGTCGCAATAGCACCGCATTGGTGGACGACAAAGGCGGGTTCTCTGGGTTCTCTAGCGAAGGTCACAGGTTGGCAGTAGGCCTGTCGAACGGGCAATGACAATTTGTCCATTTTCTCTTCTGGAATATGTGCTGTCGAGGTGGACCGCATTGCTCTGTCGCCGGTGCATCACCCCAGGCTGGTACGTGGGGGGTTCAATGTATCCTGGATGCATCTTCGTGCCGTGCGAGAATCATGGAGAAGACAGACCACCTTAAGTACCAAGAATCATCGCCATCACGTAATGCATCGCTACGGTCTTCTGTAAAGCATAAAGAAGGCGCGCTAAATGCGCGAGCCGCTCGCCTCCACGGGGGTGGTATCGAACCCACCACCGTCGCTGGAGACACTTCCTAGGCTTCAAACCACAGCTCATTCCTTTGCTTGTCCCATCGTGTCGACCGCCGAAGTCTTCTGCTTCATACTGCCTGCGCGGCGCGCTTAATGGTCGATGACGCTGCGTCGGCCGTCGCCGCAATCGGCGCCGGCGAATCTCACGGAAGAACAGTCAGTTTCGTTGAGGTGGGCCCCCTACTTAAATTGCGCGCACCTGCGCTCGGTGAGGGGGAATCACTAGCGTAATCTGCAGGTGCGTTTTTTAATTCGTACCACCCCCTGCCTTGCGGGTTTCTGAGCTCAAAAATAAAATCTTTGTGATGCGACGCCCGTGGTTGCTGGTCTTGGTTGCTGCCGCCGTGGCCGCGTCGGACCCCGTGGACACGGTGCCCAAGGACGTGACGTGCACCAAGGTTAAGAAGTGTGATGACAACAATGAGTGCGTCATTGTGTGCGACCGCGGCTCCGTGCAAGTCGATCCGTGGGCTGCGAACGCCCTCAAACTGCAGCGCAAGCTCGCGTACACGCACTCGCTTTGCTACGCACAGCTCCCGGGATCCCACAACTCGGCCATCAATATGTTTGACGTATGCATCGTTCGTGTGGGTCGCAGCAACGACGATTTGTAGGGCTACGGGATCGAGGATCACGTGTTTGAAGGCCTCCTCAAGTACTTTCCGTGGTTCACGAGCAATCTCGTCGTGCACACGAACGACCAGGTATGTCCATTTTCTTCTCTCAATGGCTGCGAACCTCATTGACGCACCAGCTCTTCAGCATGACGGACCAACTTCGCATGGGCGCGCGGTTCATGGAGCTCGACGTGCACTGGGTGGACAACGAACTGCGGATCGCGCACTGCGGTGGATTCGACTCGTCTCTCCTTGACGACTTTGTTGCGGGCATCAACGCCATTGCCAAGCTTCTTGGTATGGAAATCCAGTGGGATTCCGAGACCGTGGGCTGCAAACCGTCGCTCAGCAGTATCCCAGCGCACCAGCAGCGCCCGGCGCTCCTAGCGCTTCAAGAGATTGCGTCGTGGGTCCACGCCCCCGGTACCGCGCTCTCTTAGCACCGTCTCACGCCCGCCCGTAGCCAACGACGGGGAGTTCGTTCTCATCTACTTCGACGACCAAGCAAACTTGCTCAAGTGGCACAAGGTGGAGCTGCTTCTCGACTACATCAAGCAGGCATTCGCGCCGTCCGAGATCCTCAAGCCGTCAGACGTCAAGGTACACCCCGCGCCCAGAGCGCCTCGACCACCCTCGCTAGGACCTGCCACGCTGGCCAACCTTTGACGAGCTCTTGGCGACGGGCAAGCGCGTTGCCTTCCTGTCCGTGTCGGACTACGCGCCTGTGGGCGACGAGCTGCTATTTCACAAGCACTCGCTGTGCGGCTGGCAGGAACCCGACCTGCCCTTCACCCCGTACCCGCACTGCCGCTTCAAGAACTGGGCAACAGGCACCATCGAGAACGACCACATTCTCTTCCGTCCCGAGACGAGCGAGATTCAGTACGGCTTCCTCAACGCCGACGGCCACGTGGGCCCGAACGAGTATCTCATCGACAACGCGCTGTTGCCGCGCCTCATGGAGTGCAACGTCAAGATCCCGTCGCCTGACAATCTGACGCCGACGCGCATGGAAGCCATGATCTGGAGCTTCGCTGAACAGGAGCCCAAGGACCCTTCAGGCTGCGTGGTTATGGGACGCGACGCGCCGCGTTGGGCGTCAAGCAACTGCGCTGCAGCCGGCTTTCGCCCCGCGTGCTACGCGGTAAACGCCACGGAAACGAGCGTCGCCGAGTGGTCGCTTGGTCCGATCTCGGATGAAGGCCGGGCGGAGTGCCCGCCCGGTTCGGCCTACGGAGTCCCGCGCAACGGGTACGAGAACCGCGTGCTCTTCGATCTGCTTTGGCGCGAAAGCTCCGCGACCAAAGGCATCTGGCTCAACGCCAAGCCCTTCGTCGACCAAGTGTACGCTTCGACGCCTGTGGTGGCGCCCGTCTATGTCTACGACCAACCCATCATGTCCGCGTAATGAACTACTGTGTACCGTTCTTGTTTCCATGGTCTCCCGTCCTTGGCGACGTGGAGACATCGATCGGTGGCGACCTTGGCGACGTGCGTAAGTGGCCCTTGAGCAGGCTTTTGCCGATGGTGGTGGACAGTCGAAGTTACAATTTCGAAACGGCCATGGCCTTTGTGTCGGCGCTGCACGCGGCATACGAAGCCCGCGCGACGTACTTGGACGCTGAGGAGGTCGCAGGAATTCGCGCGGTACACACGAGGCTGCCTACATCGGTTTAAATGCGCAGATGGTAGCTCTTCACGTACTACGACACGAACCGCGACGGCAATGTTTCGTCGGTTCAAGCCCTGCGCATGCTGCAGCTGGTGGAACCTCCCGTGCACTAACGCTCACACCTCGTAGCTCGGTCTCTCCGTGAATGAAGACCACGTCAACGACCTGGAGCTCCTATCGTTCGCAGGTGTGCTGGCGCCATGCAACCCATACCCACTCACTGTAGAATTTCTCTCAATTGTCGACTGCCAGTACAAGGCAACGCGCGCCCTCGACGAAGGCTCCCACGAGTGGCACCTGCTCGATCACTTTCGCAAGGATTACGTGACGCCCGACCAGCTCGCGTGCTTTCTCCAGAGTTGCAGCATGGCTGTGTCGGCGCCCCACTTGGAGCGATTCCACGACCTCTACGCCAAGTCCGCACTCCCCTCTCCGCGGCGCTAACTGCTGGCGGTAGCTGCGACGAAGCAAGTTCGCGCTACCGGTGCCTCGAGAAGACCGGCTGCCTCAAGCTGCTCAAAGACTTCCACGCCTTGGACGACACAACCGTGGAGGAGACCCGAAAATAAAAAACTCGGAAATAAAAAAATCGCGTTAGAAGCGGGCTTCAACGAGTTCTACGGCGCGCGGTGGCGGCGGCGCGCCTTGGCCTTGCTCTTCTTCTGCGCGCGGGCGTCGGGCTTGGACGGGCTGGGGGCCGGAGATGGCGAGAGCTGCTCGAGGAACTTGGCGAAACCATTCTTATCGAAGTAGAGCGGGTCTGCCTCGGTGACCGTCGCGTTGGACTGTAACGCGAGGTACTGAAGCACGACCTCTTGTGGTACATCCAGGTTGCAGCTACGGAGGAACTCGTGCAGCTGGTTGTACGAGATGGTGCCGTCGCCCGCAGGAACCGCAGTGGTCGCCATCATTTCGGCCGCCGGCGTGACACTCTGAGCATCAAGCGTGCGCAAAAACTCTAATCTGGGGCTTACAACGTGCGACGTAGCGGCAGGTGCCTACCATCGAGAGGCACGTCTTCAAGTTGCTTGATCTGGGCTTCCGTCAAGTCCAACCCGAGCTACAGGCAGGTCACACCACCACCGACACCATCGGTTTCACCAGCTTGAACACTTCGCGGGTTTGTTCCAGCGACAGGTTGACGTCGTCGGCCTGGCTTTCGAAGAGGGTGAGAATCTATGAAAAGGGCGGTCACCCTCGGGCCAATGCCGCGGATCGGTACCGATTCCATGGTGGTGGTGTTGCTGGGTGTGAGGAAAGTGCAAAGTGAGCGGCCTCATCGCGGCCGACAACGAGCCTTTCGGCAACGTTCGTTTTTCGATGCAACCTTTAGCGTTGCATGGGCGGCCATTGGTTTCCCAACTCTTCGAAGAAGAACCCGGTGCTGGAGAGGCCATCGGCCAAAACGCGCCGAAACTTAGTCACACCGTCGCGGGTCGTGGATTTCAACCAATCCCGCGACGAGAGCTCCGGGATTGGTGCAAATGCGTGTTCGCTAAGCCAATGCGCGCGCTCAGTGCATCCACGGGGCGGAGAGAAACTACCTGCCGTCGTGAAGCCGACGTGCTACGCAACTGGCAGAGCCGTGGCAACGGTGGCAGCGACTGAAGCATTTCAGGCCCGCTCTGCGATGAGGTTGCTTTTCGTTTGTTTTGACACCACGAGGTTTCTGACGTTTGATTGGCTGTTTTGTACTTCTTTTCAGCGAATCAAATCGTGTCAACGTCGGATTGGACAAAAGTCGTTGGATTTCTTCAGCAAGATGAGCGTGAGCAAGAAGGAAGCAAAGCGCCTGGAGAAGAAGCGGCAGCGGACGGAGAAGAAGGCCGCGCTCGTGGCTGAAGGCACGTGGACCAACCCACGCAAGCGGCGCAACCAGCGCGACTTCTATGTGGAGACGCGCGAAGACATTGCAGCCATGGGCGCCGAGACGACGGTCACGGTGGCCAAGGACGGGTACCGGCATGTAGCTCCATACGAGCACACATTTCAGGTGCACGTGAAGGAACGATGGCTCGGCAAGAGCCTTCTAGATCTGTTTCTTGTCGAGTTTGGCGGCTTCGACGTGTCGTACTATACGCAGGCCATCACATCCGGTAAAATCACCCTCAATGGCCATCCCGCGACGCCGGACACGAAGGTCAAGGGCGGAGAACTCCTTGAGCACACGGTAGGCCCATCGCTTCCGCTAACTCGCCTCACGGCACGACAGATGCACCGGCACGAACCCCCTGTGCGTGCGTTCACGGCCGCCATGATCGAGTTCGAAGACGACTCAATGGTGCGGCGCGCGTGTTTGAATGCAGCTCAAGCCCGCGTAGGTGGTCGTCAACAAGCCGAGCACTATCCCAGTTCACCCCTGCGGCGCTTACCGCCACAACTCCATGGTCCGTCTCCTGTCAACACCCTCCCACCCCACCCGTCCTTCCCGCAGACCTTCATCCTGGCCGTCGACCACGACCGCCACCCGCTGTTCCCCGTGCACCGCCTCGATCGCCTCACGTCCGGTGCAACGACCTCGTGCGTCTCCACCGCTCACCCCATGCAGGGCTGCTCGTTCTCGCCAAGACGCCCGAGAAGGCGCAAACCATGTCTGCCCAGCTCGTAGACCGGAGCATGCTCAAGTACTACGTCGCCAAAGTCGCCGGGCGGTTCCCTGCACCCACACTAGGCGCCACGTCGCCGTTCCCGAGCGGTGGGTTCTGTCCCTCGACCTCGCCGCTGACCAACCGTAGCCCTCGCCGTAAGCGTCGTTGAGAATTGCGGCCACGTCTACTGGAAGATGGATGCGCCGCTGGGCCGCATCTCCGAGAGCGAGAATCGCCACGGCGTTGTCGCCGGCGGGAAGGTGCTCTGCCCGCGCTCGCCACCTCTCATAGGCCGTAGGCGAGCCAGACGCTCGTGCGCGTGCTCAGCACCACGGAGGACGAGAGCGTGCTTGAGTGCGTACCACTTACAGGCCGCCAGCACCAAATCCGCGTGCACCTGCAGGCGGCGGGCCATCCAATCGCCAACGACCCGACTTACGGCCCCGAAGCTTTCCGCGCTGCGCTACCTCCCAAGCCGGCGCTAGCGACGGAGGCGCGGTCGCACGCCGTCCTCTGTCCCACGTGCCGCGAAGGTGAGGCCACCACCTTCAACTGGGAGCAGCTAGCGTGTCCGGGGCTCTGGCTGCACGCGTTTCGGTACAAGGGCGCGGCGTTCGATGTGCGGGTGGCGCCGCCGGCATGGTTCGCTCCACACAACTAGATTATCGTCCACTACACATATGCGCTGGTCTAAAACTCGTCTCGGAGGACGACGGGCGCCTTAGCTGGCCGGCGAGGGGATGGCGGCGGCGTCGCGCCGCTGTCGCCGAGGTCGCCGATGCTTTCGATGCGGTCGAGCCGCGGGCCGGCGCTGCTAGCGACTGAGTCTTTGTTCTGAAGGAACGATGCGCCCGTGTTGGTGCTTGAGAAGCTGTGATACTGGCTGTCGTCGAACGCGTACTCGCAGAAGAGGCGCGAGGCGTGGATAGCCTTGCGGTCTGTGTTGGCCCAGAGCAGCTTGAGGAGGCTGTGGGCGTCCGCCGCCGCCTTGAGCGACTGCACCGTCTTCTTGTTGGGCACGGCGGTGGTCTCCACGAGCAGGCAATCGCGCACGTCGCCGAGTTCGACGTTGCTGCAGCACATGAGCTCATCGTACGCGGCCTGGTGCAGGTTGATGTCGATCGCAAAGCTCATGGACGGCTCCAGGTACCCCTGGTTTGGCCGAACCTTGTACCGCTGCGGCTGCGCCGTCTTGATCTTGAAGGCCACGCAGTGGCTCGAGAGGTTCTGCAGAGTCACACGTCCCGTCGGCTTCTTGCCGACGTCCAAGTGGTACAGCAGCGTCTGCGGCGTCAGCGACACGAGCCCCGACGCCGGTACTGGCGCCGGCCCCGCGTAATTCTTTTCGAACGCGCGCAGGAACGACTTCATCTTCTTGGGCGGCGCCTCGGGCTGCCGATTGTCGAACTCGCTCTGACGAATCCAAGCCTCGTCCGGGATCTCCAGGGGCATCGTCTCGTCTGGCGTCTCCTTGAACGCGAACGACTTGAGGATCGCCTTGGGGAAGAAGCTGCGTCCGCTGCCTTGCCGCGCCGGCTCGGGCTCAGCCACCGCCGCGACGCCCGCGCCGTCACCCGCCGCTTCGGGGAAAGTCAAGATCGAAAAGCCCGTGTTGGCGTCGTCAATCGTGTGCGCCTTGGACGCGTTCGAGGGACTCGACGAACCGGCGTCACCGCTCTCGACCGGGGCATCCGCCACCAAATCCGGCTCGCTGACCGCTACGGGCGGCACCACAGGAGCTGGCTCGGATGTCGCCTCAGGAGCCGCGACGGGGGTTGCCTTCGGCGACGCTGCTGCGGTCTCGGGGGCAGCAGAGACTGCCGTCAGCATCGCGACGTCCTCGACGGCCTCGTCGGTTGCGGCTGCTGTTACGACGGCATCGTCGAAAGTCTCTTCGAACACGGCGTCGGGCGCAGCGGCCGGCAGCGGGTCGTGGAGCGCGACGGCGGCCACGGGCGAGAGCGGACCCATGAAGGAGGCAAATGCGTTGTCGACAGTGTTCGACGTTTCGCTGTCGCGTGGCTCTCCGCGGTCTGCAACAAGCACGTGCATGGATGATCGAGGCGAGCTCATGTTGATTGCGACGGCCACGACCGGCGACGCAAGCGCTTGCTCCCGGGGCGACGCCGGTGCCCACTCAAGTGGAGGCGCCAGCGGTGCCGGCGGGCGCACGATCGGCGCCGCGACCGTCGGCGGCGGGGCCACCAGCGTCAGCGGTGCCGCCTTGGCCTTTGCCGGCGGCGCCATGTACTTGGAAGCCAGGACGTCGATGTCATCAAGGCTGAAGCGCACGGCACTCGCGCGCGGACTTCCACTCACCTCCAGCGACGGTGCTGGCGGCAGCTGCTCCGCGAGTGCTACCGTGTCCCGGCATGCCAGCGTGCTCGTGCGACCGTCGCACTCGGTGGGGCGCGCGAGGCTTACAGGCAGCGGCTCGAACGTGTCAGTCCCCTCCTCGTTGGCAGGCGCGAGCAGGTCGATCTTGGTGGTCGCGACGGGTAGCGGTCGGTCACCGACGCTTGCGGAGGGCCGGCGGCGCAGCGGACTCGGCGGGCGTGGCCGAGTGGCGTCGACGCTCGTGGCGAAGGGCCGCTCGGGCGGCACCGAGAGGTGGCTCGATGTCGCGTCCTCGTCGTCGCCCTCTTTGACGCCCTCAAGCGTAGGGCCGGCATCGGGCTCGGGCGGCAGCATGTCGTCAAACAGTGTGTCGCGGAAATCGTCGATGGTGTTGCGCGGCAGCAAGTGCTGATTGAGCGACCGCTGGTATTGCAGGTGCTCCAGCGGCGTCATGATGGGGCGCATCGGCGGGGCGCGTGTGAATGCCGTCTGGAAGGACGCGCACTCAGAAACCTCCGACGCGCGTCCCTCGGGTCCGTGGCCGTCGTCGTCCGAGAGGCGGTCGATCGGCACGGGCGACAGATCGAGCGCGAAGCTCGTGACGTACTTGTGCACAAGCACCTTCTTCTTAAGGTCCGGCGCCCGGTGCCAGAGCTCCTTGAGCTGCTCGATCGTCGCGTCGTAGGTTGCGCACGCGGTCAGCGCGGCGATCTCGTCGAGTTCGAGCTCCATGCACTGGACGCGCACCTTGAACTGTGGCATCGGTGACGCGTCGTGCGAGCGCAGCCGCGCAAGCATCTCGCGGTGCAACGATGGCGCTAGCTCCAGGCGCACGTTGGTCTTGTCCGGGCCGTCAAGCCAGCCGACTTTGTAGGGTACGGCCTTGCACTTGAACTTGCTTTCGATTCGGACGGTGTAGGCCACGACTTTGGTGCAGCGGTTCTCGATGCACACGTCACAGGAGCCGACCTCACTGTCGTGGGGCGGCACCTTGAATGGCAGGACGTCGGCCGACGGCGTGATGGCCACGACGAGGCCCGACCGATCAAGCTTCGCCCGGCTGCTCGAAGCTACCTGTGACGGCAGCGGCTTGTCGTTGACGGGGGTCTTGGGCGCCGGCTTGGCGGTGACGGGCACGGATTTGGCCGGCGCCGGTAGCGGCAGCGGCGCCGAGTCGTCGATGGAGGCGAGGAAGTGCGACGGCGCGAGTGTGGTCTCAGACGGCGGCGGGTCCACCGAGAAAGCTGACGTCTGCGACAACACACTGACGCCCGAGTGCAGTAGGACATGCGGGGTGTGGCTGCTGAACTCGATGGACGACTCGAAGCGCATCAGGAAGTTCTTGGAAACGATGTCGCGGGGTGTGAGTGCTCGCCACGCGGTCGTCCAAGCGTGATCCTTTGCCGGGCTCTTCTCCTTGTCCCTGAACGCCAGGGACTCGCGGCACGCACCTTCGCTTGCATCCGTGCTCGGTGTGCCAGTCTGGATCAGGAGGCGGTCCGTCACAAGAACTTCCTTGTCCTGCGTTTGGCGAAGCGCGACCTCGTCGTAGAGCGCTTGACGGAGCTCGATTTTGATTTGGATGGTTTCACCCGGGCCGATCGTGCCCTTGCTGGGCTTAATAAAGTACCGCTCGGGGTTAAGTGTCTTCACGCTGAAGACCACCGGCGCCATGCCGTGCAAGTTGCGCATCGTCACGTGCCGGAAGTGCTTTCCACCGTGGCCTTCCAAGCGGAACACCACGAGATCCGCAGGCTCGAAGGCCACAGGAGAGTTCACAGGCGCATCAATGTCGATGGCCACGGGTGTGCCCAAGGACGGAGCGTATTGCGGGCTCATCCCTCGCGGAAGATGGGCGGAAGAGAAATGCCTCTGCTTCATGCTGCTCGAGCGGCCACGGCCAACATGCGATGATACGGTGCATTACACATGGCTCACTCCAGGTAAACGAGTTTTAACCAATCCCCGCGCAGAACATTGTTTTTTCGCCTGAAACTCGCAATTTGATTGGGTGCGCGTACCAGCCCATCTGCTTAACTCATCCGGATCGATTCGGAGAAATTCCCTTGTTGCGGAGCTGCGAGGTACGCAAAAGAGGAGCTGGAGACGCCGCAGGCCAAAGCACTTGGTATTTGTATACGTGATGAACGAGGCTCAGTTTATCACACTATATTTTTCACTTGAAGTGAAAAACACCGATGGGCGCCAACTTTTGACCGCTACACACCGTCGAATGGAATGAGCGACCGCGCGCGCCATCGTCGCCTTTCGCATGGACCGGAGTTGGAGTCAACAGCAGAGGCCAGTCGGAGCAAGAGTCCAGTGGAGAGATAACGGATATCGCGTGATCTCTTTTTTGGTCGTATGCACCGCAAGTGCAGGATCAAGGTGCCGTTGATACGCGGATCGTCTCGACCCCTTCTTTGTCTTGGGCATCGACACGCTGGAGGCGTCGCATGTGGTTTCCTCTTTTGCACGTGGGAAACATGAAGTGATATTTATGAGTCGTTTTATCACGTGGGTGAAAAATGAATTACTCACCGAAGTCCACGTGGCCTCGAAGGGTCCGTGATGCAATGAAGCCCGTTTAAATCGCGGTGACTTTTTATTCCTAAATCTTGGTCTGTCTATGTAATACAATGCAAATGGGGAAACAGACATGTAATATAAAAAGTAAGAGGTTGGAGACTCTTCCGCAGTCGGGAAATTGGAGAATGGCCGACTACTACGACGTCCTCGGCGTGGCCAAGACCGCTAGCGCGGACGAGATCAAGAAGGCCTACCGGAAGCTCGCCATCAAGTACCACCCTGGTATGCCCGCGTTGCTTCCTGCTGCGCCGTGCTCATGGTTTTGTTCTGATTAGACAAGAACCCGGACAACCAGGACGCGGCCGAGAAGAAGTTCAAAGAGATTGGCGAGGTCGATTATCTCTGGTTGTACAGCGATCTCAAGAATGATTGTAGGCGTACTCCGTGCTTTCAGACGAAGACAAGCGCCAGACTTACGACCGATTCGGAAAGAGTGCTGTCAATGGCTCTGGTGGCGGTGGCGGAATGAACCCCAATTTCAACGCGCAGAACGCGGAAGAAATCTTCCAAGCCTTCTTCGGTGGCCAAGACCCGTTCAACATGTTCTTCCAGCAAGGCGGCATGGGCGGCCAACGTGTGCACATGTCGAACTTCGGCGGGCCTGGCTTTGCCTTCCACTTCGGCGGTCCTGGTATGCGCGCCCGCCATCCCATGCACCAAGCCCGTGCGCGGCGCGAGCAAGAGGCTCCTGAAGTCGTGGCCTCGGGCATGAGCGGCGGCAACCTTCTCCTCGTCTTCTTGCTCCTCTGGATGATGGGCATGCCCCTCAGCTATCTCTGGGTCATATTCATGATCTACAGCTACTTCGGGTCGCAACTGGGCCTCCACTAAGCACCTCATCTGCGTCTCGTTGATAGTATTTACAGTGATAGTGCATTAGTTATTCGTTAGAGCTCGACTTGTCTTGCACGTCGGCGTCCACAGCTACCTCCGTGCCTGCCCAAAAGTTCGACCACTGTGCCACCTGAGCCATCTCAACAGTGGACACAGCGTCGGCGTCGTCCCACTGCCCCAACTTCGCACGTTGAGTGCCTTGGAACACGAATACGCAACGCGAAGATAGATGCATGGACATTGTGGTTCATAGATATAGGCTTTCGCTAAAGTCATTGCTTGGAATAGAGGTGTTGCAGCCGCTTCATCAGTTTAATCGGCGACGACACCGACAGGAGGTTGATCACCGCCGCCGGCATGTACCCGCCGAGGTCCATGTGCACAATGAGGGTCACTTGGCACTCTGTCGACGACACGGGCCGCAGCAAATAGCCCGACACGTGCGTGTGAGCGCGCACGAACGACCCATCCTCAGGCACGTCGTCGTGCTTAATGGACTTGGTGCCAATGACGATCGTGTCGCCGACGCGCTGCTCGGCCGTAACGACCAGAAAGTCGCGGGCGGTCGTCGGGAACACAGGCTTGGCCTGGACGTAGCGGATCGACGCCGTCGGGTTGAGGACTTCGACGACACGGCAGTTGTCCGTCATTTCGTCAAATATGTGCATTTGGGAGGCATCGGCGAGGTGGCCGGCGAGTGTCTCTGCGGAACAGTGCACATGCGCCGTGGCCTTGATGCAGTTCCACGGCGAGTTGTGAACAACGCCGCGGTGGACGGAGATGCCGTCGGAGTCCTTGACATGGCTCCAGACGGTGTTTTTGTCGGCGCCGGCGTCCTTGGCTAGAAGATCGCGGATGCTGTCGTCCGCGACGGCGAGGTACTCGGTTGCGTGGTTGTTATCGAACACCATTGGTAGAAGGGAAATGACCGAAGGTTTCGCCAACCGCAACGACAGTGTCGAGGACGAGATCTTCGACTTCGCATAAGATCCCGCGTCCCCACCATGGCCGGCCGTCGGCGCTGTCTCAACGCCCAAGATGGCAGCTTCTCAACTTGGCGGAGAACTACGGTACCCCATATATGGTGGCAGAGATGCCAGCAGACGCCCAGCCAACGGGCGCGTACGATGTACTTTGGCCTAATCCCACCACGGCTGGCTACTGAGGCCTGGTCTGCCTGTCGGACACAGCCGCCCGCACTCGCCTGCGCCAGCCAGAGCAATCGACTCCGGACTGTGCATGAATTGGTTGGTGGCTGTTGCGAGATGGGTTGAGCTCGATAGCATCCAGCTTCTCGGCGCCAGCTCCACTGGCTCGCTGGGCGCTTACTCGCATTGGCCGCCAGTGCAGATGCGACGCCTCGAGAGGTAGCCGCGCGCCGATTCTGGCCCGCGTTGTCATGATACAACCCACGCGTTGCCATGCGGCTGAATTTGGTTCCGTAGTGCTGTAGGTGGACGGTGGTTCGGCGAATCCTGACGCGCGGGTGACGCGCTGCCTCTCGGCACCACATGGCGTGACTCACCACAAACGAAGAGCCGCCCACTTTCGATTCTGCATGCTTCATCGGGCCACGGCGCCGTGCTTGAGCGTCGATGACATCTTGAGCCAGGAGAACTTCCAGCTTACGGCGACGGGCGAATCGCGCTACTCGCTCGACACCGTGGGCAGTCTTGCGTCGGGCGACTGGCCTGCGCCCATGCTCTTCCGTGAGTCGCAGTCATCGGCCGGCTCAGGCTGGAACACCCACGGCCTCGACGCCTCGTTCGAGTGGACTACGGCCCTCACCAAGGACGCAGGCGTGCCCTCCGTCGACGTGTCGTCGACGTCCACGGCGTGGACAACAACGGCGTCCGCCACCAGCAAGACGACGCCCGCCGCCGTCATATCTGTGGAGCCGACAGAACTCCACTTCGATGTGAACCTCGCACCCAAGCACACGCTCAAGATCACCAACGTCTCGCGCGCACAGTCGATCCTCTTCAAGATCAAGACGCCTTCACGCTACCGGCAGCACTACGTGATCACGCCCAACAAGGGCATTCTGCGACCCCTGGCCTCCGTGACAATCACAATCGAGATCCCTCCGCAGGAGGCCTCGCGGCTCATTCAGACAAACACGCGCGAGTACACCAAAATGTGGGCGCACCCCGTGATGTTGCAGCTGCTCAAGGTTCACGACGACGTCTACGACCAGCTCGACTGCATGGAGTACGACGAGCGGGAGCAGCTGCACTCGACGCTCTGGGCAGCTGCCGAAGCCTGGCGCCTCGACGAGAAAATGCTTACGTTCCACGCCAAGTGCACGCGCCTCGCATTCCTCGAGGCACGGCACTCGGCATTGGCAGCGCCGTCGCTGCATGTGACGGCCACACAGCGGCTCCTCGACGCCGCCGTGCACGCCCTTCGGCTGACCGCGCTCGACGCAAGTGCGACGCTGCACTTGCACAACCGCGCGCCTGTCCCACTCGCGTACAAGGTGCTCACGACCGCGCCATCGCGGTACCGCATCTCGCCGTCGTTCTTGCTGCTGATGCCCAAAACCCACGCAGAGCTCCGAATAAGCTTTACCAAGAGCTTCCAGACGTCAGCGCGCCACGTTGGCAGTAGCGTGCGGCTCAAGGACACGCTGCGCATCGAGGTGGTGGTGCTGCCGGGACTCACACCGCACGTGCAGGTCGAGGCGCGCCGCTCGCAGGACGAGATCAAGCGCATCGTCCAGGCCATGTGGCCCAAGTTCGACACCGACGCCAAGGAGATGACGTACTTGTCATGCGTCGTAGACCTAGCGCCGTAGCCATCGATGTATGTTTAGTAGAAGATTGTGAACGCTCCTGTCAATGAGCTGCCCGCGTGCAGCAGCGGCAGCGACACCACCTGGCGGCGTGACAGGCATCGAAACGGATGCCCGTCAAGGCGTTGCCACGTCACGTGACCGGCTGGTCGATCGATCGGGCGGTGGGAACAGCCTGACGAGCGACGAGGACAGGGATGCCAATATGAGATATCTCACACGCGCATTACGGTGCGTTTGGTCAACGGCATTACAGGGGCCTCCAGCCATCCACGGCCCCACACCCTCATCCACGCTGTCGGAATGGAGGCGTCTGCCGCCCAGCGCAAGCGTGACCACCCGCGCCGCCGGCTCCGCCACACGCACAGGGACCAGCTGCCACCGCCCTGTCGGCGCCGACCTCGAAGGAGCGCGACGCCTCTCGATGCCACAGTAGCCACCGGGGGTAATCCGCAATGCGCGCTCGTATAGACAGAGAGGCGCTACGCAGTCGCGTGACCGTGAAATCGAATCAGTTGGCTACGAACTTCGGTCATATCTTCGATACCGACAGGCCACGACGAAGAGATCTGCTGCTATTTAAAACACAGAAAAAGCCGTGGATCG
Source organism: Achlya hypogyna (assembly GCA_002081595.1). Classification (NCBI taxonomy): domain Eukaryota; phylum Oomycota; class Saprolegniomycetes; order Saprolegniales; family Achlyaceae; genus Achlya; species Achlya hypogyna. The sequence goes on along the minus strand of JNBR01001524.1, from coordinate 28,255 downwards.
TGTCGTCGGCACAGACATGACCTCCTGTGAACTGTGGTCGCACAGATGGAGCCAATGGTGGCGCGGGATTAGATGAGTAGCGGTCGGCATTCAACAAGCAGCCACGTCGAAGCAACGACGTCCCGTGGCCATGGCACGCGGTTGCAACGTCTCGGAGGAGGGCGTCCAGCCGCTCAGCATGGGTGGCGCAGACGGCCGCTTCCGCGACTGCGACGCGCGCAGCTACAGCGAGAGCCTCATGTCGAGAAATGCCGAGGTACCCGAGTGGATGGGCCCAGTGCCGGTGTCAAGTACATCCGGGGCATCTCTCGACACTCTTCGTCAGCGCCATAGCGGTCTCACTAGCTTGTCGGAGTATTCGCTTGGCTCTGTTGCGCGTTGCGGACGAGAAGATGAGAGGATGTCTTCGTTAGCTGCCAATCCACAAGAAGACACGGAAACCGACTCGAGCGTCGAGGTGGACCCGCCCGTACTCTCCGAGCTGGATGCCAACCTGTGCCGCGCGCAGTCGTTTACGCTGCGCAACACATCGAGCACACATTGCTTGCATTTCAAGGTGCGGACGCCCAAGACTCTCTGGCACGGCTTGCTTGCGACGCCAAATCGCGGGTGCCTTCGACCGCACGAGTCGGTGGCCGTTGTCCTCGAGCTCACATGCGCCGAAGCCGACCGGCGCACATTGCACACCCCCGGCGCAGTCGCGACTGCGGTGCGTGCGTACAAGCTCATGCTCCAGACGGTAGCAGCCTCCGACACCGCCGACGCCGACTGGGCCGCCGCTGTCGTGCAATCGGTCCTCCTACCGTTCGCTATCAAAGCCACCTCGCTTGCGCGATTGCTGCTGACGCCGATGGCACCGGCGCGGCTCTTTCTAGAGCCACATCGATTGTGCTTCAGTTTTACGCTGGACGAGGACTCGCTGCAGTTCCGTGACTTTGGCAACGCGTGCCTCCTCGAAGTGAGCAACCCGCACTCGACGGCCGTCGCGGTAAAGTTTAAAACCCTCTGCCCGACGCGGTACTCGATCGCGCCGCCGTTCGTGGTGCTGCCGCCCGGAGGCGCGCGCTCCGTGGTCATCGCCCTCACACGGGCCACGCGCGACCGTCTGTACGTCTACGAGAAAAGCCAGCTCCGACTGCGCGACTGTCTTCGCGTCGAGAGCGCTCTCGTCCCGTACTACGCAGCACATGCCGCCCGCGATGGGCGCCGGTGCCCTAACGAGCTCGCGACCATCCTCGACGCGGCGTGGCGGCACGTCCCCGACGCCGCCGTCACCGTCGACTACGTACCGTGCGACTTTGTCTTTTCCATCCTCCCACTGTCGTCGCGGGGAGACGTGGGCCGCGCTGTGGCTTGCCCCGCCTGATGTCCTCTGTTCCTTTGTCGTGCCTGTGCTGCAATGTATCAATGTATCAATTTCGGAATGCACGTCCCAACCTTGTGGGTGGCTGTGGCCAGTGCACCGGCGATGGGTTGGCTTCTGAATCCATGCGTGGCTCACAGCCTCGGCGCTGACCACTGCTGGTGTGAGTAATTGCACCGAGTTTCGCCGCCCATCGCTGCCGCTGCATAAGTGGCGCAGGGGCCATGGATGGCGGGCGACATGCGCGGGGGCCGCCGCGACGGGTGCAGCGCCGCGCCCGACGTCGCCTCCGTTACGGCCGCCGGTGCCCAAGGTTGCGGTCGTTTGAAGCCGTTGCCGTCCAGAGAATTGGAAGCCTGTCACGCCGCCACGTCACAGCGAATGATTTTCTGAAACGTCGGCAGGTGGGTCGCCAAGTGCGGCAGTCTTGGAATCGATGGGTCTTGTCCAGAGCTCGCCGCGCGAAGTGCACCCCGCAACGACCAGCGCCGCATTCCCGGAGGCCTTCTGCGTCAAGCCCCAGAGCGTCCAAGACCCCGTGACGTGCAGCCCCGCGGCCCACGTCGCCCTCACCGTCGTCCCCGGCTCGGCGGCGATGGCCGTGCTCAACGTCACCAACCCGACGCCGTACCTTGTCGCGCTGCATATTGCGGCATCCCGCGACGTGTACGCGATCCGTCCCGCGTACGCGTGCCTGCCGCCCGGGCGCACACTGGCGATCGCCATCACGGTGGCGGCCGCGGACGCCCATCGCGTCTTGACGCCGCCGTCCAAGATCGACAAGCTCACGATTGAGTCGGCGTCCTTCAAGAATGTGCCGACGTACCTGCACAGCCGCCTCCAGACGGCGTTCGTCGCGGAGGTCTGGGGCCAGATCCCGCCCGAGTACATCACAACGAAGACACTCACGGCCTCCTGCAGCCCGTGGACCTCGAGCTACGACGAACTCTGAGCCGCTCGGACTCGTCCTTATTACCGTATTTGCATCTACACGACCTAATTATACCTAAATATATAAGTCCCGCGTCACGGCCAAGGCGCATGAGCTTCGACAGAAGCCATCGACAGCAGTTGGGCGCGTCTGCGCGTCTAAGACATCGGCAGCGGCGGCGGTGGCAGCGCATTGGCGTTCTTCGCCGCCTTGTTGCGCTTGCCCTGTTCAGCGGGTGGTCAGGGACGCTGACAGCCATCATGCAGAGCGTACCGAGCCGCGACCGCCGGCGCCTTCGCCACGCCCGCCTGAGTTACCTTCGCCTCGTCCGCCGACAACTTCGCCGCGGCCTCCTCCGCGGCCGGCCCCGGCGCCTCCACCACCAGCGCCTTCGCTTTTACCCTTTTTGCCTCGACGGCCCCTGCTGCGGCGGGCCGAATCATCCATGGGAGCCGACGGCATCTCGAACGCCGCCGAGGCCGGGTTGAGAACAACGGGGGCTGCGGGCAGTGGCGGTGGCAGCGGCGGGGTTACAGCTGCCAGCGCCGTCTTGGGCATGATGCGCAGCATGCCCGGCTGAACCTCAGCCTTGGGTTCTTCCGGCTGCCGCTCCTTGCGCCGGCGCTCCCGGCCTTTGCGCTGGCCTACTCGATATACGTGGTATCGACGATGACGTCGCCGACGTGGTCACCTGGCTGCTTCACCGATGACTCGCCGCCAACATCGTCCTGCTTCCGCGCCGCCTTCGCTTTCTATGCAGAGCTTCGAATCCACTGGAGTACGACCAGAAAGGACCTGTCCTGACGCGGCCTTTTTGCTTTTCCGATCGCGGCCAAACGTCGTTGACGTCCCACGGGACTATGGGTTCGGGGTGAGATGGTGGCCGCCACACATGTCTGTACCTTGGCTTTGCTGCGGCGTTCGTTCAAAAACTTGACGAGGGCTGGGACGGGCTTCTCGGTCGCATCTTCGGCACCGTCGACGACGGGTTCTGGCGCCGGAGGATTGGCGAGTTCTTCGAGAAAAGCGATGTACTCGGGGTCGCGCTCGTACGTGTTGACCTTAACGTCGCGCCGGCGCTTGTCCCGCGGCAGCTTCTGGTTGGGCGCGATGGCCACTTCGAGCGTGCACGTGTCAGAGACTGCTTTTCCGTTGAGTGCCTGAAGCACGCGCGGCAGTTCGTCCGGGTCCTTGCGAAACTGCAGGTACAGCCGACTGGGCACGGCGGGCATGCCATTCTTGGCCGGCTTCCCGCTCTCAAAGCGATAGAAGTAGGGGCAGGCCGCCATCAGGCCCTTGGCGACAGCATCAGCGTCGTCACTAGGCGTCACCGCCACGGGGTAGCCACAGAGACCGAGCGCCTCCTCGGCGCCTGCGTCACTTGGGAGGTTGCGCACAACGAGCTTCTTCCAGCGCATCGGTGCCGTTGAAAATTGACCCCAACGTGAAATACTGTATTTACACTATTTCCGTTTGAATCCTCCTTCCAGCAAGGTTGAGGTCGCCCAAGCTTTCAGCGCAGCGCTGCAACGCTCGTCTCGGCGGAAGGGATCAGCCCTGCGCCCAGCAGCGAGCCCAAGTAGCCAAGCGCGATCCTGGCACTTCCGCCCCGCACGGGGGTGGATAGGTTTCCCTGCGAAAGCCGATATGGCCTTTGAAAGGGCAATCTCGTGGGTGTTGACGCATTGGCGGGCGTTGATGCAGTCACGGGCTCGTTGTCGGCGCATCCTTGTACGCGGGGTTTATGCGCCGCTACCGTACCTTTCTATGAGATTGACGCCTACGAATGGCGCCCGGATGCAAAGAAATGCACCGTTCAAGGCAGCCAAAAAAGCGCAGGTCGATGGCCACCATGTGGAGCTCGCAAAATCGCTCTCGGGGGAGAGTACCGTAGGACGGCAAGCGCTCGATCGGCTCGCACTGGCGCCAGCGCCTGAGTTTGCGGTTGAACTGCCATCAATTGCCACTCCAAGTCAACTCGGCCGTCTCCTCCACGGCTTGTCACCGGCAGGTGGACCATGCGTGCGATGCCGCCGTTCTGAGATCCGTTGACGTCGGAATCGGCCGCGTCCGATTCTCAGTGTTCAACCAGGCACCGCACGGCGTCGGATTGGCTGTGGCGACCTGATATAAGGCCGGACCTCTGGTCCGACGTGTGTTTGTACTTGGCTAAGCGAATTTGCACCCACCTGGGACACGAACAGGCGATCCCACTGTGCTACCTAGTTGCGAACGGATCGACCCATCTTCAAGGGTCGGATGTTGAGCGAGTGCGACGTTCGGTGACATGGATACGAGCGGAGGTGCTGGAGCGCCAGTCCTGGCTTCTCACTATTCGATTTGACCGCCACCTACCAATACCCACCATGGCCCCAAAGGTGGTCTCTGTAAACGACGTCATTCGTGCCATGTCCAAGGGCGACATCACGGTTACCAAGCCGACAGACCTCCCGGCACTGAAGAACGCTACGTCCGTATCCGACGCACAGCTCGAAAAAGAGCTTCTCACGTACGGCATCCACGCCGGCAAGTCCGAGCGCAAGTACCAGGAACTTGTGCTTGGCATGGTGAAGGACGACATGTTTTGGGTGCGCAACTACGGCTTGCACCCCAACTCCCACCGTGTCCGTGGCTGGATCCGCCGCCACGACCGCTTCCGTGCTTGCATGCGCGAAATGGTCAAGATGATCGCACGCATCCCCGACACGGCGTCGACGCAGCGTGCCCAGCTTGCGTACAACCTCGGCGCCAAGTTCAACGCGTTCCTGACCGAACTTGACGACCACGGCAACTTTGAAGACGCAGAACTCTTCAAGTATTTTATCGACAACATCGACGGCTGCTGGGAAGACTTCGAAGAGCTCGAGGCGCAGCACGCCGACCACTCGATGACGGACCAGATCGTCCACCGCCTTGAAAAGCTCATCGCTGCCCAGGGCAACGTGAGCCAGGCGGAGCTTGTGGAGCTCCAGTACAACTTCTATCTCTTCTACCGCGGGTCGCTGGCGCACTTGGCGCTCGAGGAGAAGACGATCCTGCAAAAGTGGCTCAACCTGACGCCGCAGGAGTACCGTCACTTCCGCTCGTACCTCTCGTGGAAGCACATCTTGACGTACTACAAGTTCTTCAAGCTGCTGTAAACGAGCCTCGTAGACGTTAGGACCCCTATATATTATAGTTAATAGTCTATTGGACCCCATAACAATCGAAGTTATGCGGAGAGTCCCCCTCATCAACTCCATCTCCTGGTCGCTACGGCAACCATTGACACCCTGGAGCCGGTGGTGCACGCCTTTGCACGCCTGGGGTACAGTCGCATGCGTCCAGCGGGCGCCTCCCACACCTTCGCATCGAGCGGGCCTCTCAGCGCATTAGTAGCCGAAGCTGATAAGTCCACTGCCCTCGTGATAGACGCGTGCTGGCGCGTGGCGTCAGCGATAGTGCAAGGTGACGCGTTTACCGGCTGCTTCCTGGGACCGCTTGCCCAGCCCCCTCCCTGCAATGAAAGCGTATTACACTACTGTACTGGCCCCACCCCACCATCCAGATTGTCACTCGTGCGCGGTACAATTGTGTACACAGCGCGTCTTGTGGCAAGGCCGTCGGACCTACACCCCGGTAGGTTGGCTGCGGTTGCGGGCCGTAAGGTGGCGGGGCGTCGCTAATCAGTCCCCACGTTGCACAAGAAGTTAGCTACGGCGTTTTCCACCGTTGCGGTCTATTTCCGTCATGTCGCGGGAAGATGGCCGAACCATCTCGATGGAGATGCTCGTAAACGCGAGCAAGACCTCCGTTGCCAAGGACGAGTCGGCCGAGCACTACCTCAAGCGCCTTTCGCATCTGACGCTCACCAACAAGAAGCTTACTGCGATCGCGCACCTCGAGCCGTGCAAGAACCTCAAAGTACACGCGCCCGAGGAGCACCGGCAAACGCTATGCGTAGGTGCTCTACCTCTACGGCAACCGCATCCGCTGTATCGAAAACCTCGGGTTCGCCACGCTGCTCACCCAGCTGCATCTGCAGGATAACCGTATCGGTCGCATTGAGGGCTTGGAGAGCCTCGTGAACCTCGAGAAACTGTACGCGTCTCAACCGGGGCCGCGGCTGACGGTGTGCAGGTGCCTCGATGGCAACCACATCTCCCGCGTTGAGGGACTGGCCCGCTGCAGCAAACTGCAGGAGCTGTACCTCTCCAATCAAACGTACACGGACCGCGAATCGTACGCCTTCGACAGCGCCTCGTTGGCGGCGATGAGCGTACCTCGTGGCCCGCGAACAGCCGCCCGACCGATGCGTAGGACTCGCTGCGGGTGCTCACGCTCGCCAACTGCGGTGTCCGCTCGCCCGGGTCTCTTGTGAGTCTGTGCCGCCTCGAGCAGCTCGACCTCTCGCGCAACGCCATCGACGACATGGAGGTTGGCGACTTGAGCCGGCCGGGCGGTGACAGTGGCGACAGGACGTCTTCGCGCTTGTGGGCGGCCTCCGGGCGCTCAAGGACCTCAATCTCACCAACAACCACGTCAACTCGACGCCGAAGTACCGCGAGAACACAATCATTTTCTCCAACGCGAGCCTTCGTACAACCACGGCCTCGGGCGAGGTTGCCACGCAGTCGTAGGGGTGCTCGACCTCAAGGACATAGACGCCAAGCAGCGCGCGATGATGCAGTCGCACCTCGCGTTCAAGCACAAGTTGACGACTGCAGCGTCCACCTCGCTTACCCTGAGCTAGGAAGCGCTCGGAGAAGCCCAAGCCACGGACGCCCGTGGAGTCGCCCGAGGCGACGCTCAAGCCAACAGTGTCAATTCCAATGGTCAAGCGCCCAACGGGGCTCGGCGACTTTGACGTGCTCGGCAGTGCCATCTCGCGCGCCCGCAACAACAACGACGACGAGAATTACTAGCACGCGACTAAGGCTAACAATGGATTGGTGTATTACTGCACCTGCTTGCTAAACTTGGACGGGTACGGGTGCTCGAGGTACTCGGCGATGAGCACCGCGTTGAGGGCGGCCCCGCGGAGTAGCTGATCACCCGAGACGAAGAGGTCGAGGCCGCACTCGTCGAAGACGATGCTTTGGCGAATGCGACCGACTTCGACGTTGTACTTGGCCGTAGCGTTGAGTGGCATAGGGTACTTGTTCGCAGCCGGGTCGTCCACAACGTCGACGCCGTCAGCTTGAACAAGCAGTGCCCTTGAGCCGTGTAAGACAAGGCACACCAGTCGGCTCTTACCGTGCGTCGGCGGGCACAATGGGGCGCTTAGTTTTGATTGTGATGGCCTCCGAGTGCGCGCGGAGGATGGGGATGCGCACGGCCGTGCAGCTAATCTTCATGCTGGTCTCACCGAAGATCTTGTTGGTTTCCCACGTCACCTTCATTTCTTCCTTGGTGAATCCGTTGTCCTGGAAAACGTCGATATGCGGGATGACGTTGAACGCGAGTGGATGCGCGAACACCTTGTTCGATGGCGCCTTGCCGTCGAGCGCATCGCGCGTCGTGTTAAACAGTTCGTCCATGCCTTCGACACCTGCACCGCTCGACGCCTGGTACGTGGAAACAATCATCTTCTCGATGCCATACGCGCAGTGCAAGGGCCACAACGCCATGGCAGCGATCGCCGTCGTGCAGTTCGGGTTGGCGATAAGGCGCTTGTCGCCGATGGCCGCGCCGTTGATCTCGGGAATCACAAGGGGTACGTTTGGCTGAAGGCGGAATGCGGACGAATTGTCGATAACGATGGCGCCGCCCGGTGCCGCGATCGCCTCGGCATGCTCAAGGGCAAACGACCCTGAAACGGCGAGGAATACGTAGTCCATCTCGCGTGCAGCCTCAACCGTGAAGAGCTGGACTTCCGCCGTGCCAAACGGGGTCTCCAGAGTCTTGCCCGCCGACCGGGCGGAGGCGAAAAGATGCACACTCGTGACAGGGAACTTGCGGTCGTAGAGCACCGAGAGGACCTCCTTACCTACTGCGCCCGTGGCGCCGACGATGCCAACCTACGCTCAGCTCAAGCCGCGCCCACCCAGGGAGGCCAACCTTGACCATGGTGCGAAAACTCAAAATGCGATCCGCCAGCTCCGCGCTCCAGCGCCTGTGATTGGCCCAAGCCCACGCAGAGCTGGCTGATTGGCTAAAAATGGGTACATCAAATTCTTATGGCGCAACCAGCCCAAGATCTTATGGTGGCCGAGCGCCGCCGGAAGAATCTTGACGGGATAACCTGGCTGCGCATGAGGCCGAGCAGGCGATGACTGGCTGCAACGCACTGGCGCAGGTGCCCGCACAAGGACTGGAGTCGCTAAGGACTAGTAATCTCGCTCATCTTTCGACAGGCTCCGCAGCACAATGGGACGTGTCGTGAAGGTATGGGTGTGGCAAGGTGGTGCCGTTGCTGGACAAAACGTACCTCGCATCGCGCTAGAGAGATTCCCGTGTGTCTTTGACATTCAGCTCGTTTGACTTGAAGCAGCCGTCCCGCGTCGCATGCAAGTTGACCGGCTTTCCAGTCGCGAAGGAGCTTTCCTGTCAGTTTGACGCTCTCAGCCAATAGCCAAGAAAACCTGCCGACAGAGTTCCGACAGTGTTCAGCTTCCTGACAGCCCTCAACAAACTTCCAGTGAGTTGTGGCTCCTCTGTACTCGTTTCAAACACCAGAACTGCCTCGAAGTTGTTGTTGCGGTGCCGCTAAGGGGCGGATGGCATTGCACACCCAGCACCACGGTTGCCCATACCTCGAGCTCACTCATGATGCACGATCGTTTATAAGGCGGCAAAGTGTCTGTATAGGCTGCCTGTGTGGCAATTTCGCCCGCGGTTGCATGAAACTCACCGAAGCTTGTGGCCCAAGCCGATGCAAGGACGTGGTGTTGCATATTGGCTTCGGCGTTCAAACGCCACTCTGGCAGCAAGCACCTTCAAGTTGCTGTCAACAGCGATATTACCACAGGGAAGCACCTAGTGTGATGGAAACGCTGAGGCTCTCACACTCCGTAAACAAGCTTGCCGTCGCGGCCCGTCGGTGCGCCACGGTGCACCTGGATAAAGCATTCTCCGCCTTGAACTCGCGTGTCTGCCCCACCGCCGCTATCGCAGATGACGGAGGATCATTTTCACGTTTGCTTTCAAGACAGCGCTGGATGCCAGCATGCTCCCTCCAGTTCGAAGTGTTGGGTGCCTGGAATCATGACCCCAGTTTCCATACGCGATACGGAGCCGTGAACGCGGGGATTGTGCTGGCGCAGTCCACGCGTAGTTATCGACGACCTCCCCCGCCGAGTCGGCACTTGGGCGTCGTCGTTTGACTGATGTCATACACATTGTAACACTATATAAGGAAATTCTAGTGATAAAAATAAAATGAGGAAACGTCAAGTGTGGGCCGGTGTCGTCCGTTTTCATGCGATTCCATACGAAGGCCAAGATCGAATTAAAACATTGATTTAAACGCGGGCCAGAATGGATTTGGAATGCAATTTGTTGCGTTGACAAATCAAGTTGCCCATCGCCGCCATGGCAAAGCGGCCGACGTCCGTGGCCACCGGCGCCACGAAGCCCCAGGAGGAGGCCTCTGTTTTTTGGATCTTGGCCTCCTGGACGCATTTGTGCAACTGGGTCCTTGACGTCTATGGCCACTCCATCGTGGTCAAGGCTTTGGCAGGAGTGAGCCTCGTCGTCTTGTACTTATACGTCCAAGGCACTGCAGTCGTCGATCTCAGCGGGTACGACGCTGTCGTCGTTGACCACGTCATTGCCGGCATTGGCCTCTCGTTTCCGATCGGGTATTTGATTCTGCTCAACATGTGCTACTCGGAGGTGGACGACTCGGTCGGGTCAGCTCTCTTGCTTTTGCGAGTGACTTCGTGCTGCATCATGGGCGCAGCCTTGACAATCTTCCTCGCCGAGTACTTCACGCGACGCATTCTCATCGCACTCGTGCTCTTCGGGTACGGCGCCTGGGGTCTTTGCTACGCGTGGACCGTGCCGCTTTGGCGCTGGTACATGTACGACATGTGCGAGCGCGGCCTCATCGCCCATTTGCCCGAGGGACTCCAGACGCTGCTGCTGCGCACGACGCTTCTAGAGTGGCTCACCGACACGTCGTTCTTCGAGAGCATGCAGAAATACCTCCCGTTCCTCATGCCACTCTCGGCCCCGGAGCAGCAGCGTGTCGTCCGCAGCCTCCCGTCCGAGTCGCAGGCCATGCTCGTGAAGCCAGGTCTCATCAACCTCCTCCCAGACGTCGTACAGGACGCACTCCTACCATCCGACAAGCAAGCGGTCTCGACAGAGCCGGCAACGCGCGCGCTTGCAGCTCCCCGGCCCCGCCTTCCCATCGTCCCGCAGACGACGCCAACGTACTCGTTTGGCTTCGAGTTTCAGAACGACTCGTCGCCAGCTAAAGAAGACTCGACGATCCTGTCCGATCTCATCAACAGCCGCGTGCTGGCGTATGTCGCGGTCTTTGTCGGGCCCTGGGTCTGAGAGCTGCTTAGGACGGTGCAACAAGTTGCCTCGCTGCCATCCCCGGCTGTGGTGAACCGCACAGCCGCCATCTCGTCGTGCCTCTTCGTGTTCCAGGTGCGCTACCGGTGTGTCGCGATCGGAGGTCTCATGGGCGGTTCAGCTCACACGGTCGGCTGCGGCCCGAGCCCAGTTTTTTGTGCTTTGCCGCGTCGCTCTGCTCTCGGTGCTCGGCACGATCGCCTGTGCGTCAATTAGCGTTCGTTGTCTCCAGCTGCTCTCGGCAATGCCCCAGACCTCGCAGCGCTATTTGCAATACGCCCGACAGCTCCTGCTCCAGCACCCGTCATTGCTTCGGCTGCGCAACACGCCTGCGGACGATGATGCCAAGAAGTTCTCACGATGGAGCACGGTGTCCAAGGCAGCGGTAGCTGCCGCCGCCATTGGCTATGGACTTCGGAAACTGCAGCGGTAATACGTACATGTCGGTTGGAGCGAGCGTCTTGTTGTATTAAATGGGAACGAGATATATGGCTCCAGGACAGCTAAGGGATACTCGCCGTACGATCTTGCGCGAGCACTGCGCAGGGATGACTCAGGACACCCTGGACCGTGCGCTTGTCGAGACCGGGACTCGCTGACCCCCACACCGCAGTGGCACAAATAGATCTTGGGGACCCGGATAGCGCAATTCGAATCCGGTTGAGCAATCATTCCTGATCGTTTCCATCCTGCGCAACTACCGGCGGCCATGGCGGAGGACAAAGCTATTGCGGAGGTTGATGCGGGTATCTCAAAGCTCGGCCGCATCACGAGCGACATCAAGACGAAGTCGTCGCTGTTCAACACTCCACAGGACACAAGGGCCAACCATGACCAGCTGAACGCGCTCGCCAAGGAAGGCCACGACACCGTCCAAACAATCAGTAATCAGATTCAAAGTCTCACGGGGGCCGCATCGGGCGCCAACAAGAGCGCTGTTCGCAAACTCTCCAAAGGCTTCCAAGCACAGATGGCTGCCTTTGAGGCCGCATGCAACTTGATGGTTGAGTCCGAGAAGACGACCGTCGCGTTCATCCGCAAAACCTCGATAAAGCAGGATCCGTCAAAGCAAAGTGATCTCCAGTACAACGAAGATCAGCTCTATGCCCAGGCCCAAGTAAGCGTGTACAACGAAGATGGTTGCGCGGCTCCTTCGAAGCAGGGTCTCATGGACACCATAGATCTCGTGCGCAGGGAGGATGACATCATCAAGATAAACCACCAACTTCGGGAGATCAAGGCCGCGTACCAGGAAGTCGACGGCCTGATCAAAGACCAAGAAGAAGTCGTCGGTATGTTCGCTCCTCACCGCAATTGTATGACCGTCGGTGGTAGTTCAAATCATGGAGCACACGGAGGTCGCCGCGGAGAACGCGAGGGACGGTCTCGAAAACGTTCAGCAGGCCGACAAGAAGACAGGCTACTGCACATGCACGTGCTGCTATCTCTGCACCATCATGTGATCTGGCGAAGCCACTGGCCTCGTCGGCTTCCTCACGTTTCCAGATCTCAGTCCTATTCAATGCATCGATCTCCTTGTGCATTGCATGAATGACGGATTCTCGATGACTGCTTGCGTGCTGTCTCACCTGTTGGGCAAGCGTGGCTCGACAACCTCGTGATACCTTCCTCTTGAATCACCCTCTATGGCTGTCGGTCGTGGGCATCATGCTAACGTCAGTGGTGGACCAGCTGTCTTGGCGTCTGCCTCGTCGACACCGGCCCAGGATCTTTGTGACATTGAAGCACAGAGCCCCACACCGGTGCGAGTACAACGCAACCAGTGGACGGAAGCAAGTTCACGTGCCACATCCTTTGACGAAGCTTCCTTGCGGTCGTAGCAACTAGGTGCGGCTGGAACTCGGATCGCAAAAGCCTCATCAAGACTCTGAGCCTAGTTTTCGCGACACACCTGACGAAGGTGAGGCGCCCTCGCTCAACATGCTGCTTGGTCTTTTGGTGACGCCGAAGCCGGAACCGAGCCAGCCCATGGTTCATACGAAGTTACCTGCTGCCTGCTCGGCGAATACCCGGAGTTCGGCTAATCTCTTGACTCTGCCGCCAAATCCAATGCGACTTGCATGTGTACAGTGTTCAAAACTACGTTCAATGGCAGGGAAGGCCTTGCCGTTACGATGCTCCACCGCTCATTCCTTGGGACAGGCAACAGCGTACGTGCCAAATTGACCACCCACGCGTCGCAAGCAACTGCGGCTCGCGGCTCTCAGGCGGTGAGTCCGAGGCTCATCAAGTCCTGTGCGAGGTGCGTTGTGAACTAGGTTTCGATGAGATGGCTGCGCTTTGAGCATGAGCATTACGGTTGCTGCTTTGACGGAGTGCTTGCATTTGCAAAATGAGGTTGATTTGGTCATTAAAGTGAGAATCAAGTCGCGTGATATGAACCGGTGGTGACCCACAGGTGCAAAGCAACTGCGTCGCCGTCTTAGGAGTGCCTTACGACTGAAGTGCTGTATCGATATCATGACTGATCTCGCATGTCATCGTGCCATCCACATTGCGATACCATAGACGCTGCTGTGGTATGCATCACATGACATGCATTTCAGTTGCACGGGCAAGATGTATGCAATCACTTCTCAAGTATTCGTCCCGTATTAGTCTTCACAAGCGTCATCGTCCCAACGTATTGGCATGAAGTTCGGTAGCTAACTGGGCGATCCTGCAGAAAACCTCGGCACGCGTCATCGGCTCCCATTCTGCTGCAACCAAGGATCCGGGGCAATGCTATAGGAAGTACATTTCATGGTTAGAGCCCACACCCGCGGCTTATGTAGTATTGCAATCGGCTCCGGCGCTGTCGTCCACGGCATACCTTCGCCCTTGTCGGCAAGCTGGCAGCGACGACGTTTCAAGATCCAGTTGAAACCAAAATGGATTTGTTTAGCGTCTAAAACGCAAAATACCTTATCTCGTCCTCGCAAAACCGAGCTACGACAGGGGTTTAACGCGTCTTCATCTGCGTCAAACGAAAAATTGCTCTTCCAAACATGGAGCAGGACCAAGAGCGTGAGGCCGACCGACCCAGCCTCATGCGGAAGGTGCTCACGCAGGGTCTCACGCACGACGGAAACAACGCTTCCATCGACGTCGATCCATCAACGTACTCACCGCAAGCGCCGTGGACGCCCAAGTCCCTCGGTCGCGCCAAAAGCGCGATCATCTACCGCGTCCGCTCTTGGGATGTGCCACCGGGCTCACTAATCTTGTAGCAAACACTCAACGACAATCTGATGTTCCTCGAGCGCAACATCTTTTTCTTTCGCGAGTGGCACATGCGCTTCGTATCGCTTCAGGACGACCACATCCTCGTGTACGCTTGCCGAGAAAAATGGGAGCAGGGCGACCCACCCGACAAGGTCCGTGCTGACTCTCACTGCGCAAGCATGTGCCAATAACGTCTCCACAGGTCATTCGCTTGAACCCGACCATGTTCCTCAGCCACATGAGAGTCGACGTCGAAGACGACCACCTTCACGGGGCTGAGCCGACGCGGTTATTCCGTCGCAAGTTACTCGAAACCGACGAACTGGACGAAGTAAGATCTGGTGCATCTTCCTCCCCGAGTGACAAGAAGCGGTAGTGGCTCAACGACGAGCTGCGCCAAGGCCTTGTCGTCGGCAACGCCGGTAGCAGCGTGAGCTCGGCGTTTAGCAACAACCCCGAGGCGAGTGCTCGCGTCGTGCTCGAGTTCGCGACCACAAACCAAAGCACGTTCGAGCTCTGGTCCAAGTGCATCCGGCGGGCGCTTCAAAGCCAGAAAGACCTTCGCGTGGCCAGCGCCCCGGCCGAGGCGACGCGCGGCGCGACCGAGTGGATCTCGCCCGGCCAGGACTGCCGCGTGACGCTGCACCAGAGCGAGGTGTGGTGCAATCGCGTCGTGCTCTCCGGTGAGAAGGACAAAGCCGAGTCCGAGTTTCGGCGCATCGTTGCCATGGAGAAGCTGGTGGCACAGGTCACGGGTCCGCCCATGGCACTACTCGTGTATGAGAAGGTGTCGCGCGTCCACGAGCTCTTCGCTGCCAACAGCCGCCGGGAAATCGAGGTTGGCGCCGCTCCCATCGGCGACGTGCCCGCGCTCTCAGCGGACGTGCTCCACTTCTTCGCGGACCACTTGAAGCGCAAATACGCGGTGTTCCTGATTCTCGCGCTCGCCCACGGCATCGCGGAAGAGTACATCCGCGAAGCCCACGAACGCATGTGCGCCGAAAACGAAGCCGCATTTGCGGGCGTCGGCGGTGGCACGGGTGAGGAGCTGCAGCAAGCAGCCGACGGAGCTTACGGCTTTGCGGACGCCGCATCTGTTGAGCTCTACGACAAGTACCGGACCGCAGCGCTCAACTACTACCGCATGAACTACGCAGATCCTTCCGCGGCAGAGGAGGAAGACGCCATCATGCACTTGCCCGTGATGCTGCACGTCGCGACGATCCGCCAGGAGCGGGAGGAAGCGGCGGCGCTCCAGGAGATCCTCACAACGGTCAAGCGGCGGCTGCTCGAGGCTGTCGCGGCCGAGGCGGAGAACAACGCGACGTCGTAAGGTTATGAATGTCATTTAATTGTCTGTAGCGATATCTGAGTCCAAGGGAAGCACCGCGTTGTCGGCGATTTGGCGGTGCAGATCCAACACCGACCTTCGGAACCCGGGGTCGTACATGAACTTGGCCGCCATCTCGTCAATCGTCAGTGGCGTTACGTCGGTGGATGGCAGAGACGTGCAGTTCGCTGTGGCCGCCAGCACGCGCATCGACGGAAAGAACCGCCGAAGGTCGTCCAAACATGCATCGACACTTGCGGTGTCGGGGAACTGTACGCTTCACACACGACACTTAATGCGCAAGTCGCGAAGAAGCATGAGGAAAGTGACGTACGTGGTCTCCCTGCAGCCGGGCAGGTAAAAACGGAGCAGCTTGCGCTTCTGGACAACATGGTCCGGCGCGGGGGCGACGGCTTGACCGGCGATCCACACTCCATCTGCGGCAAGGCGCAGGGTAACCTTCTTGCGCAGGGTCAGCAGCGGCTTGTCGCCTCCACGAGTGCGTCCGACGAGCTTAACGACATGCGTTCTTTCGTCCATCGTGGCACGTTTAAACTGGTTTGAGGTTGGCTGAAACGGCGCGAAAATCTTTGGCTGCGCCAATGGCATGGCGCACAATTTGCAGATTTCGACCAATGGGCGTGGAGACGAAAACTCGGAACTCCGATCAGCGCCGTCGACGCGCCGACCAAGTGATCCGAGTGCGCAAACTTCAAGGACGACAATATTTGGCTGCGCCCCAGGCGGCCACGTAATGGACCATGTGTAATCTGCCCGTGGTCTTCATCGGCAAATGATAGCCGTGAAAGAGACTGGACGCCCACTGCCTACGCGCCAGGGTCGACGTCCCAGCACCTGCTATTCCCACGCAACGCCCAGCCAGCCGCCACATCGCGCAACCACGCATTGCTACTATCGCTGTCGTGGTTGGCGACGGCGCATGCACGGGCACGCCGGCGGCTGGCGAAGGCGGCTCCTTGTCGCGGACGCAAGGATGGAGTGTCGTCATGCAGCGGCGCCCGCCTGCCCGCTAATGTTCCCCAGCGCCAAAATTGGCGTTTCGAATCTGTTCGTCGTTTATTTAAATCCGTGATGGTTCATTTTTATTTTGCATCGCTGGCTATTTTTTACAGTCTGGTCGGCGCTAAATAGTGTTACCAGTCCTTCTGTTATAGTGTTCTACAAGTGCATAGATAAGCGCCCCGATTGAAGCAAGTGGGGGGGTTCATCCCCACTCGCACTGCATGCGGTTCCCGGCACCTGGCGGAGGGCGAGCGGCTTTGAGGCGCCAAACTGCGGGGTGTGTTCCATATCAAAGGTATCGCTCCACACGATCTCGGTACTTCGGATCTGATGCGAGAAATGAGGTTCAAATTGGAAGCGGAGATGGATTGGGTTGCTTTCTCAGAGGTGTTGGCGGCGGATTACCGAGGCCGCGACCGTCGCGTGCGCCAGCACATCTCGCCCCGTACGGTACGCTCCAGCTGCGCTCACACTAAAATAATATTCGGTTCGAAAATGGATTTTAGAAATAAAAATCTCGGTAAAGAGTCCAGTTTGGCGGTGGCGGGAGTATACAAGGATGAAGATAATAATAAAAACCGGGGGCTTTGTCGCACCTATACAACAACTTGGCCGCAGGCCTGTAATTTACTTACGGATCCGACAGCAAGCAGCAGCATGGGCGGGTCCACGCGCACAAGCGAGATGGAGCTCGGAACCGAGAGCATCTCGATGGGGCTGCACTCATTTGAAGACATTATGGACACGGACTGGGAAGGCTACATCTGGAAGCAGGGCCACGTCGTGCGCAACTGGCGCAATCGGTACGCGGTGCTCTCCGGTACAACCTTCACCTACTACTCGTCGAAGGAGGCGGCCATGGCCGACCTCGAAAAGTTTAAGGGCCGCGTGACTGTCACGGGGGCCAAGAAGGATCCATCACGGAGCAACGGCTTTGTCGTCACGACCTCCATCGACAAGCTCTTCACCATGTACACCAAGACATCCATTGAAACGGAGCTTTGGATCCGGATGATTGAAAAGGCTGTCCAAAACGAGTACATGCACTCGACACTCCTGCCTCCGGCCGTGCCTGATACGGTTGGTGAGCTTTCCAGCAGCACGCAGTTGACCCCGCCGCTGCCCGCCTCCCTACTCACACTCACGGGCAACAACCTAAGCCTGAGCTTCAACGGTCGCACCGCCAACACAGCTATGAACGCATCCGCTGCCGGACGTCTCTCATTAGGCAGTGCACTACCCTACAACGGCCGTCTCTCCGTTTCGACCGCGAGCTTCTCGGCGGCGATGGCACCGCCTTCAATTCGATCTTCCATCGACTGGAAGAATCGCAACGTGACGACGACAACCCACTTTTACAGCCTTTGGTCGACGTGTATCTCCAACTACGAACGAAAGATGCAGGAGCCCTCCGCGCTCTGCAACGAGCTCCTCACGCTATTCCCACTTTGCTCCATGGACGTTGTCTGTAGCTTGCACTTCCCTGTGCCCTTCATGCCGTCGTCAGTCTTCTATGGCCGCGAGGGCATCGTCGACATGATGTTTGGCCTCTCGCAATGTCTCACAATCAGCGACATGAGTGTGCACCGAATCCTCCTAAGCTCCCGGCCGAACGTGATCCTGGCCTCGGGTCGCAGCAAGCTCATGAACCGCCATTTGAAGAAGTCGTTCGAGTGCGAGTGGAAAGATGAAGTGACGCTGTCGCCCGGCGGCCGCGTTCTTAGTGTCAAGATGTACATGGAGGTCGATCCCCAAGCGTTCTTTACGTCCGATTCGGACGAGCGCGTCGCGCGCCTGAAGCAGAGCCTCCGCGCAACTGCATCGAAGCGAGTGCTTTCGCTCTCCATGCAGCACTTTACCGTAAAGAAGGTGCTGGGGCAAGGCACGTTCGGCACGGTACGACCTCCGCTCCCCGCCCGCCCTTAACCGCGGCCGTAGGTTGTTCTCACGGAGCGCAAAACGACCGGCGAGATCTTCGCCATCAAGATTCTCGACAAAAACTCCATGTCGACGTACGACAAGGTCCGAACACGCACTGAAATGCGCATCCTCCGAGACGTCTACCACCCGTTTATCGCGCCACTTCGGTAATAGCTCCCGCATTTACATCTTGGCGCTAAGCCGCGCGTAGATTCTCTTTCCAAAGCAACTCCCGCGTATTCTTGGGCATGGAGTACTACCCAGGCGGCAGTCTGTATGTGCACATGAACAAGTTCTCTGAAGACGGCGACCAGCGTATTAAGCTGCCGATCGACATGGCGCGCATCAAGTTTTACGCGGCGCAGCTGGTGCTGGCGCTTTGCCACCTCCACGCATGCGACATTGTCTACCGCGATCTGAAGCCCGACAACATCATGCTCGACGTGGACGGCAATGTGGCGCTCGTGGACTTTGGGCTGTCCAAGACTAACGTCCGCTCGCTCGAGGGTGCTCGAACGATGGCGGGGTCACCGGCGTACACGGCGCCTGAGCTGCTCAAGCCCAAGCGCAACCGTGAGTACGGCAAGGCAGTCGACTGGTGGTGCCTAGGCATCCTCCTGTACGAGATGATGTTTGCACGCCGGCCGTTCCACCACCCGAACGTATCCGTGCTCTACCGCCTCATTGACAAGGACCCGGTTAAGTTCCCGTCGCGCTTGCCGATCGCACACGAAGCCAAGTCTCTCATCGTGGGGCTGCTGGAGAAAGATCCGACCAAGCGCCTTGGTGCGCACCACGCCTCGGACATTCTCGTGCACCCGTTCTTCAAGGGCGTGGCGTGGGACCAGGTGCTCAAAAAGAAGATCACGCCGCCTTGGAAGCCCGACATGACCAAGGAGCTGCCGACGTCGCGGCGCACCAACACGGACCTCGGACGCATTGTGCAAAGCAAAACGCCGGCGGCGACGGCCTCGAGCTTTTTCAATATCTTCGGCTGGCGGCCAATGGAGACGCTGGCGCGGCGCCAGGAGAAGCTCCAGCAGCAGCAGCAGAGCATGCAGAACGATTTTGGCCATTTCAGCTACGTGTGCGACTCGACGCCTTCGTTCCTCGTCGACGAAGACGAGATGCTCGACTCGGCCTTTTCGGGGCGGCGGAGCGTCCAGCTCGAAGCGCTGGCCATTGAAGCATGAGTGTACATAGCCGTCCATATTCAAATCCTATCGTTATTTCCTCTGTGCACCCGCGTTACTCGAGGCTGGCAACGTGCGCTTCCACGGAGAACTCGAACGGCCGCGTACCCCAGTTGATCTCGACCTCGTCATGGAGACCGTGGATCGAGACGGCGCCAGCGAGCTGCAGGTCGGCCGGCAGCACAGCTGGCGCGTGGCCCAGCAGAGCGCCGTTGAGCGTGAAGAATACGGAAGCGAGCGCTGGCAGGTAGCCGCAGCCGACGACGTCTCGGGCGGCGGGGCGCCGATCGCGCCATGCGGCGAAGGCCCCGGGGGCCTCCACGGGCGACCGACCGTCGTGGTACACGAGGCCGGGGCCGTGCGAGTGGTAGCCGACAGAGTAGGGCTCCCAGCCCACGTGGGCGGCGGAGCCAAAGCCGTAGGCACGTGGGTCGAGGAGCGCGACCATGCCAACACTCACGTAGCTTGTCGTCGTCACCTCGAAGTAGGTGGCGCCGGCGGCTGGAAGCAGCGGGCACGGGGGTAGCGGGTCGCGGGAGCGCATCGAGTCGACGGTGCCGTGGTCGAAGTTGCGGAGCATTGAGTTGTTGAGCAACGAGAGGGTGTGCGTGGCGTCATCCAGCGTGGTCTTGGCTCGCGTCGACACGGGGACGCGCAGCGCGCGGCGGGCGAGGCCGAGGGCCCGCAGCTCGCGCCAAGAGCGCTGTGCGTAAGTCCACGGCAGCGCGTGCTGCCACTCGCGCTTGTGCAGTGCCATCCACAGTAGCGGGCTTTCACCCATCGTGCGGAAGTGGCTGCACACAAGCCGCGCTTGCAGGAGCGAAGCAAGGTCCAGGTACTCGAACACGAGCTGCCAAACGTTCTCGGCCAAGCACTCTTCGACCCACTGGATGAGCCGTGGAGCCGGCACCGCTGCTGCCTGCGCCTTGGCCGCCCGCCGCTGGCTTTTGGTCTGCTTCTTGCCCTTGATCGGTATGTTCATGATGGTCGAAAGCGACGCCGCGGGGCGGCGGTCGGCCTCTCGCCCAAGTGCCGCTGCCCACATCCTCTCGAGACGTCACCAATAATGTTCAACAAGGACCAGCGGCCTTATGCAAGGCAACTACCCTCCAGATGCGTTCAATTTCAGGACATGGCCGAACGCCTGCGAAGGCAACCGCCTTGCGAAGCACACCACGATGACGGCACCGCGCTGCCCCATCGATGACCGCGTCGCTTTCGACGACCACGCTGCTTCATCGTGCTCACCCGGCGTAGCCTGGCACGACTGGGTTGAGATCGCTAGCCCACGGCGCCTGCCATGCTTCGAGCAACGCTGAGCTGCACTCGCCTTCGGGAGTCCCACGGCCGTGCTCCGCGCACCGGAGGACGCACATGGGTGCGTCTGCGACGCTGCGAGGCCCGCGTCCGACGTTGTTTTGCAGCATCCTGTTTCTGCACAGGCTTCCCGCCCGAAAGAGGTCTAACACCACCCGAAGAACGTCTAACACAGGTATTTATGTTAGACGTTACATCAGACTTTTACAAATGTTAGATACGCTTTTGCCCACAGAGAGAAAATAATATATTACACAGGGGGTTAAATATGCTGGTAGGCAAGTGAGAGGCAGTACTCGTCGATGTCGAAGCGGAAGGGGGCGCCGCCGAGGTTAAGCACGCAAGCGTCGTTGAAGGAATGGAGCGACACGGCCGCGGCGTAGTGCACGCCGTCCGTGGGAATGAGAACTGGAGGCGCGCCCACCATGCGACCGTTGAGGGTGAAAAAAATCTCGCGCGTCGCGCGGTTGAATCCACAGCCAACGACGCTGCCGTCGGGGTTTGCTTCGTTGTCCTTGCCAAAGCCAGGCCCGAAAGACGTGCGCACGCCACCGTAGGAGGCCTCGCCGTTGTGCGCCACGAAGCCACCATCGTGGCTGTGGTACCCGAACGACACGCCCTTCCAGCCGACGTGGTCGTCCATGCCGAAGCCGTATGAATTCATGGCCGGCTTCTCGTACACAGACGCAATGCCAACACTCGCGCAGCCCTTGATTTGGGCAACCTCAAAGTAGCACACATCTATGTTGAGCGCCTTGGCAACTGAGAGCGTCGGAAGTGCGCTGTAGCTGCGCACGGAGTCGACGGCGCCGCGCTGGAAGCTGCGAAGCATCGAGTTGTTGAGGACGTGCACGGTGCGATCGGGAAGTAGCGTAGTGCGCCCGCGCGTCGAAAGCTTAAGATCGACGCGCTCGCGGAGAACGTTCAGGGCAACGAGATTCTTATAGGATAGCAACATGAACTTGCGCGAGAGGCGGGCGTTGCTGCGCCAGTTGCGACAGTACGCCGAGAGCCAAAGGTACGGCGACTTGGCGACCTCGAACATCTCCTTGCTCACGAGGCTGCAATGCTTCAGTGACTCAAGGTCAAGGAAGTCAAAGCAGAGCTGCCACACATTCTGGGCCATGGAGTCGGACGACATCGTGTCGAACGAGCTGTTCGAGCGGCGTCGAAGCGGCACCGAAATCGAGAGTGGAAGAAGCGGTCCAGCTGGCGCGAGGTCGTCCCAGGTGACCGAGCGCTGCTGGCACTTGACGCTTGTCTTGGAGGAGTACGATACATACATCGTGGATTGGTCCTTGAGCACTACGTACGTGCACAGGCCTGAGCTCGCATTCGTCGTCGCACTGGGGCTCGAGCCCGCGCCCCAGTGCGGTGCCATTGGTTGTGCAGTGAGCATGCCAGGCATGGTAGTCGTGTCGAAGTGCGTGGAGGTGGCGGACGATTCGGAAATGGGCCGCGACCCGTTTCTCGTGTACACTTGAAGTTACGACGTCGAATGATACTTTGGCCATTCTCGAAACCCAATGTAGCATCCGGATACCCAAGGTTTGTCCCGTTTGCCCCGACAGAAGACCAGAATTGCGGTATGAGTGCAACTCTGCCTGATACAATGCGCTCGACCAGGCTCGAACCAGGACCAAGCCCCCCTAGGAGGCGTCGTTGAGGCGATGCTATTGGCGTGGACGGACGCGCGGCGCCCACATCTTTGTGGCGAGTGTGAATGAGTGGCGCTCGCGATCGGAGTTATGAAACCACTCGGGAAGCGTCACATTGCGATGGCGACCTTTGCTTTCTTAATTGGCTCCAGTGAGCAGCGATCACCGTGCCGCTGACCCTTGCGAGCGGCTGGCGCAAAACATCATCGATCGTGACGCGAAGAATCCTGCCTCGGATGAGGTCTGGGCTGGGACAAACCCGATGCCCCAGGTCATACGGATACGCGGCGGGGTGACAGATCGGAGATTGGATTGGGGGGCGCGCCATGTCCCCCCGCCACGGGCCGCCACGGACGCACCAGCAGGCGCGGCGCGCGCTCTAATTCTCCATCGAAGTGCGGACGCCAACCAGAACGCGGTTCCGTGGACAAAGTTTCCATCGCAACTTGAAGTACTTTGGATCCCCGAAAGGTAGATGCGCAACCTTATTGGGTCCCACAGGCGGCGCGGCGCCAATCGGGGCGATGCATTTTAAAGCAGCGGCCAATGACACGCGCGGCGCATTAAAAGGCTGGTCAGCCGTGAAGAGATGCGCCGTGACGCCATAAAGATACGTCGGGCAATGGCTGTGCGGCTTGGGTGGGGGTGCCCATGGGGTGCTGCCGACGCCTGTCTTTGGCTTTGACCCCCGCTTCTCAGTCGCGTTTTTGCTTGCTTGACCCAGATCCTAGTATGTAGCAACGGGCCGCCGCCCCGACCGCAGGCAAGGTTGACGCTAGCGACGCGCGTAATGGATGCATCGAAGCGTGCGTCCATGCAGCCAGCTCGTTGTGTGGAGCCCATGATCTGGCGGTGGACTAAACGCCCGCTCACGATGACACGACGTCCGAACGCGATCCGATCTTCGGACAACGCAAGTTGAAGTTATATCCTACTGCATTTTCATTGGCTAAAACTCGACGAAAGCCATTGGATGCGCCAATCGCTGGCGAGAAGAAGCAATCCGCGCTTCAACGGCGTTTTCGAGCTGTTAGAACAACGTTAGAATGCGCATGGTGATCACTTGAGTGATCTGATTGGCGCCGAAGGGACAGCAAACCAGTTATAACAAGTGGTGTTACGATCTTCTCGTTGGTGCCTCATGTTCATTTGCCATGATGCGCGCTGCTGCAGTTGCCCAGCGCCTCGGTCGACAATGGTTGGAGCCGCGATGCGAGCGTGGCTGAGCTGCTCGGCCTAGGGATGCCATCATCGTGGGCGGCGGCCACAATGGCCTTGTCGCTGCAACCTATCTCGCCAAGGTACCAACGCTTGAGATCCGCTGCTTCATGCAAGCTCATCAGGCTGGCAAATCGGTGTGCGTGCTTGAGAAGCGTCATCTGCTCGGCGGCGCGGCCGTCACCGAAGAGATCATTCCCAACTTTCACTTCTCCCGTGCGTCGTACGTCTTCAGTTTGTTCCGACCGCAGATCATCCGGGACCTGGACTTGCACCGCCATGGCTTGGAAAGTATTCGAGGTCTCTCGGGGGGCCTCGACATGACTTCGCTTGTAGTCTACCCCAGAGACCCATCGTCCTTCACGCCCTTGCTCAATGGCAAAAGCCTGCTACTGGGTAGTGACATGGCCGCCAACCAGGCGAGCATTGGTACGAGCACCTCCACCGACTTCGTCACACCCAGCGATCCCCAGCACAATTCTCCAAGGCCGACGCGGCCAACTACCCTGCGTACAACGCCATGCTCGACGTACGTTTCTCAGGCAGCGGCGGTGGCTGCAACGTCGCATTGCATAGCGTCTCGTGGACTTCTTCATTCCGCTTGTCGACGAGGTGCGCGGACAGCTGCTGAAGGGGGCAGAAACCATGAGGGTGCCGTAGCTCCCGCCAGACCTCAAGGTGGCTCTTGGACCCACCTCGACCTTGACGTTGCCCAGCGTCATGGCTGACAGGTCGCTTATCCTGTGTTAGTGCGCGCATGGACGCGCTTCGGTCGCTGGGACATCTGGGCTTGCGCTGCACAAAGCTCGGATCGGACATAACCACTTTCCTCGAGTTCATGACAGCACCCGCAGACAAGATTCTCAACAAGTGGTTCGAGTCGGATGTGCTCAAGGCCACGCTCGCGACGGACGCCATCATCGGCGCTAAGGTGCCGCCGTGGCCGCGATGCAAAAACTAAGCCGCCGTAGCTCTCGCCTTCGACGCCAGGGTCGGCATACGTGCTGTTTCACCACATCATGGGCGGGGTGAACGGCATCAAGGGCACGTGGGGCCACGTGAAGGGCGGCATGGGCGGCGTCACTCAGGCGCTGACCAAAGCCGCCGTGGAGGCGGGCGTGCACCTCGAGACGGACGCCGCCGTCACGTCCATCGACGTCGCGCAAGGGCGCGTGGTGGGCGTGACTCTAGCATCGGGTGAACACGTTGCCGCCTCGACCGTGCTCTCGAACGCGAGCCCGTCTCTCACGTTTCTGGAGCTCGTGGACCGTCAGTACCTTCCGGAGGATCTGCTCGGCCACTTTGAGAAGGCTTGGAACACAGAATCTGCTTCCACAAAGGTACGCGCCTCGCCGCACGGATCAGAAATGGACGTCACAGATCAATGTGGCGCTCGATGCGCTGCCCAACTTTACGTGCGCGCCGAACGTCGGGTCGGAGCCGATGCCGCACCACCGCGGCACGACGCACTTTGAGGACTCGATGACGCAGGTACCACGTGCCCACGCAAGCCCAGTGTCGTCACTCGGATCAGATTCATGATGCGTACTTGGACGTGCAGCGGGGCTACAGCTCGAAGCGACCGGTCATCGAGATGAACATTCCTACGGCGCTCGACCGCACCATCGCGCCACCAGGTTCGGTACCTGCGAAGAACACTGCTGACCCACCGCGCAGGCAAGCATATCGCCCTTCTCTTCGTCCAGTACACGCCATACTTGCCCAAGGTCGCCACTCGACCTCCAACTCTGGCGCTGACGCCTGCGTGCAGGACGGGCCGTGGACGGACGAAAAGAAGGCTCAGTTCGCCGACCAAGTGTTCTCTGTCATCGAGCAATACGCCCCTGGTTTCAAGAACTCCATCCTCGGCTACGATATGCTCACGGTGCGCGAGTGATAGCGGGGAAGTCACGCGTGACGACGATGTGTAGCCGCCCGACTTAGAGCGCATCTTCTCGCTGCCCCGTGGCAACATCTTCCACGGTGCCATGGGCCTCGATCAGCTCTTCTGGCTTCGCCCCATGAGTGGCTACGCCGACTACCGCACGCCCGTGCCTGGGCTGTACCTGTGCTCCGCAGGCACGCACCCCGGTGGCGGCGTCATGGGCGCCTGTGGACGCAACGCCGCCAACGTATGTCTCCGTGATATGCCCTGAGAACGTTGAGAATGTGCATCTTCCTGTGTCCCTACGTCGTCGTTCCGCGGCAGGATTCTGTGCCGCGGTGTCGCAGCCAGCTGCCGCGACAGGCGGCAAATGACGTGGCACGCGCTGCGCGTCGCGTACATTGCGTTGGACAGTGTACGACGTACGACGTACGGCCTCAACGCCTCTTCAAGTGCGAGGACCGCGGCGATCTTGGCCGCTGAAAAGATCTCATCGGGCCCTGGGGGTGACGCCTGCGGCCACCGTGATCAGATCGGGAGCCAGGGCGGGACGATGACGACCAAGGTTGGATCCTCCTTCAACCACGCAGGATACCGCACCTTCTCGGCTGCGAGGCAGGAGCCACCCACCCGCGGCCAAGTTGGCGCCAGTCCTGGGGCCGCGGCCGCTCAGCGTACAGGGTATGGGTGAATTGGCGTGCAGACAGCCTTTCCCCGCATGACAATACTAACTACAAGTGGGATATGCGGATAGGCTACACGCACCGCACTTGATAGAATTCCAAAAATCAAACCCTTCGAATTTTTATTGTGGAGCCATACAATGGACAGGTGAGATTCTAAAAATAAGATCAAATCAGGTGTAACCCATGGGATGACGAAATCCCATCACCGATTGCGCTCAAAAAAATGGCGGCCGCCCGTCGGTCACATTCAAAAGATAGACAAGCACCGCGATGGAGGTCGGTGCCCGAGTATGGGTCCGCGACGACTCCGAGATATGGGTGGCGGGCGTCGTGGAGGAGTGCCATGAAGCCAAGCACCTCGTGCGCGTGAGGCGCGACGGCGGCCTCGGCCCGCTTGACATTGATCTACGTACGTCAGCCATTGCTTGAGTCGCCCAAGTTGACGCGACATGCATGTCTAGGTCGCTTGCACGACGGCGAGGCCGGGCTGCACCTCCGCAACGATTTGGACGACTTCCGCGACGTGCCCAACTTGATCCAATTGCAGTACTTGCACGAGCCCGAGTTGCTCTATGCGGTCGCTAACCGCTTCGCCCACGACCTGATCTACACATACATTGGCGACATCTTGCTGGCCTTCAACCCGTTTCGGCCTCTCAACATCTACACGCCAAGGCACGTGCGCGAGTATGAGGCCATGGACGCGGACGCGCCGCCGCACGTGTTTGCGATTGCATCCATGGCCTACCGATGCATGCGCGACGAGCAGCAAAACCAGTCGATCCTTGTCAGCGGCGAGAGCGGTGCCGGAAAAACCGAAAACACCAAGTTTCTCATGCAGTACCTCGCGACGGTCGGTGCCCCGTCGGCGGCGTCGGCAGCCACGGCCATGACGCCGGCTAAGACCCGGCGCGGCAAAGCGGCGGCTGTGGCGCCCACCTCGACCACGGACATCCAAACGCAGATTCTGCAGACCAACCCGATCCTCGAGGCGTTCGGCAACGCCAAGACGGTGCGCAACGACAACTCGTCGCGCTTCGGCAAGTTCATCGCGCTGCAGTTTGGCGCGGCGCACACGATCGTCGGTGCCAAGATCTCAGTGTACCTGCTCGAGAAGATTCGTCTGAGCCACCAGTCACCGGGCGAGCGCAACTTTCACATCTTTTACGAGCTCGTGGCCGGCGCCGACGACGAGCTCGCTGAGGCGCTGGAGCTCGGCGGTCTCGAGGACTACGCAATCCTGAACCAGGCCGACTGCTACGAGCGGCGGCAGGGCGTCGACGACGGCGCGCAGCTGGCGCTGACGCTACGGGCCTTTCAGGACATGGGCATCCCCGACTCCGAGACGCACGTGGTGCTGGGCGTCGTGGCAGCGCTGCTGCACTTGGGCAACGTGGCCTTCGACGCGGCGGTGTCGGCGGTGTCCAACCTCGAGATGGCGGCCGTGGCGTCGGCCGGCTCGGACGCGCTGGCGACGGCGGCGCGGCTGCTGGGTGTGGCACCCGAGGCGCTTGTGGCCGCGCTCGTGACCCGGCGCATCCACACCACACGCGAAGTAGTCGAGGTGAAGCTCACGGCGGCACAGGCCGAGGACGCCAAGCAGTCGCTGATGCAGAGCATCTACGGCGGCCTCTTCCTGTACATTGTCGAGCGACTGAGCAACATCATCTGCCACGACCGCGCGAGCGCGCACACGATCGGCATCCTCGACATCTTTGGCTTTGAGAACCTGCAGACCAATGGCTTTGAGCAGCTGTGCATAAACTACGCCAACGAACGACTCCAGGCGCAGTTCAACGATCTCGTCTTCGCCAAGGAACAGCGCATGTACGCCGCCGAGGGCATCGAATGGAAGTACATCGAGTACCCAGACAACGCCCCGTGCCTTGCGCTCCTCGAAGACCGTCCCCACGGCATGTGGTGCCTCCTCGACGAAGAGTGCATCCTCCCGAAAGGCTCCAACGAAGGCTGGATCACTAAACTCTACCAGACCTTCCTGCC